>PVHP010001151.1:0-113523 GCA_004024765.1 Zapus hudsonius
GGTGTGGGCCCTGGTGTGTCCATTCTCTCTCTCTTTTTCTCTCTATCTCTGTCTCTCTGCTTGCAAATAAGTAAATAAAATACTTTAAAATTAATTTTATGAAAGAGAGAGAGAGAGAGAGAGAGAGAGAGAGAGAGAGAGAGAGAAGAAATTGGCTTCTTGCTAATACAAATGACCCCCTAGAAGCATGTGCCACTTTGTGCATCTGGCTTTACATGGGAACTGGAGAATCAAACCCAGACGTATACACTATGCAAGAAAACCCTTGGTCTTAATTTTCTTACAAGGAAAATACTGGACTTAAGTAAAACTTGTATGGGAATATAAATGAATATTTTCATAAAATGTTTAGTGGATTTTGGGTCAAAGGCATATTTTAACATCTCAGGAAAGAGCCTTGGGTGTGGCTCCGTGCTGGAGGCTTACCTAGTATGGGTTATTCCTGGATTAAATTCCCAACACTGCAAGAACATTAGACAAATAAAGCTTTTGCTCACAACAGAAGCAGTACTATATTCCATGCCAATCATAATTTTATTTTCTTATCTGTGTTAGTTAAAACTATGATAGTAAGTTTATGTGCATCTGGAAAACTTCAAAGAAGAGTGAAGTGTTTCAATGACAAATGGTCCTTGTCCTGCTCTTCAATTCTAATTAGTAGATTGAAGTTTCAGGGAGATGTTTGAGAAAAAAGAAATATAAACATGTTTTACTCACATTTATAGTTAATGTTTAGAAAAAGCACATTTAATGTTACTGAGTTGAAGATCAGATGGCAGTAAAGATTAAACTAATTTAACTGAAAAATGGCATTAAAGGACTCACTGTCTCCTCCAGTTTTAGCTGTATATTGTGTAACCTTCTTCCTCCAAGTCCCATCTTAAAAAGACTCATCCTTGCTTTCCCACTCTTTACAAAGACTGCATATGAAAAGCAGTACTAATTTGAGCCCTGCTCACTGTCCAGGTGCTATGCCTGGGAAGAACAGAGTTCAGAAGTTCACTGCTTGGAGAGCTGCTCAAGCCAGGGGACTCATCTGCTGTGGTTGCATGTCTGCTTCTAGAAGCGGGCACTTCTCCTGGGCAGTCTCTGCACTATGACAGATGGGTGACTGTGTGGCTGGGCAGAGGGCAAAGGCAGAGTGTGAGCTTGTCCAGGTTGGAGGACTTGTCAGAATATCTTTTCCCGATGATAAGCATGCCTCTTCAATTGGAGTTTTTGGGATTAGTAAAGACACAGTTTGATAATACCAGGCACACGTGTCTGCTCAGTTTCTGGGATATGGCTAATTCAAATTGATTTCTGTTATCAACGGTGTAATATACAATAGATTTCAGAGCTTTAGTATGAAAAATATGTGAAATATCTCATTAATAATTTTTTATTGTTCATAATGAGTTACAATATTTAATGGGCATACAATGAGTTGTTATCCCCAGATTCCCAATGCCCCAATCAGCTGGATATCCTCCTCCGTGGGCAGTCTGGATCAGTCCTTGGGGCTGGGGACCATTGATAGCCTAGGAGTCAGCCTGGTTCTGCCTGCCCTAGTATGTTGTTACTGAGGGGGGCGTGCCTCTGGGAGTTCTCCCCCACCAAGGCTCTCACAATCTTTCTCATTAATAATTTTTAATGTGGATCCATGTTGAGGTAGTACTTGCAGTATATTAGTTTAGTTAATAAACTTAGTTTTACCTTCACTTGGTTTTTCTGTATAACATGGCTATTTAAATACACCTGTGCCAATCATTTTTCTGTTGGACAGTGCTGCTTTAGGGAGGATGTGTGCTACAACATGTTCAGAAAACTTTTCTCAAATGATACTTGGATTTTGAGTATTTATTTTTGAAATACAACATCTTGTATGGAATTTAAATCTTGGGATTTTTCTAGTTAGTTTCTTTGTAACTTACAGCTTCTATGCAATAATGAAAACAAAGGGCAGTTTTTTTTTCAGTTCTAAAAGAAATTTTTAGAAACAGTTTTGCAGAGCTAAAAATTCATTCTAATTGTTTTATTTTTAAGCTCTATTTTAAGTTTCTGCCAGGACAAAAATGTTCAGTCCCTTCTGGGTACTGATGACCAGGTACAAACTTCTTTGTGAACCTGGGGGATGTGATAGAGTTGGCTCAGGAGAAAATTAATTTGGTTTGGATCCATGAATGGAATTAATGTGCAGGGCTTGCAGAGTCCTTTGTCATCTATCATTGTGGAAGCTTCTCTGTGTTGCTGGGCTGTCCAGGAACTTTCTCGTCTTCTATAGAAGATTCCTTTCTATAGAAAGAAATTTTGCTTTTATCCTGCAAGAGACAAGTGTACTCAGAGAAATAGAATGAGTAGAATGCGTCATGATAGGCCATATCTGCACATGCCCAGTTGTTTTCGTTGATTCTGTGTTTGTTTACGCACACATGTGTTTGTGTGTTCTGGAATAAAAATTAAATGGGTTTTTCCACAACTTTTTTTTTTCTTCGATCATTCGAGTTGTAGGATATTTTCCAACCCCACATTTTCCAGTAATCTAATCTTCCAACCTAGCAGTGGGTACTTTCTTGTTAAAGGTGAGTCAAAAAAGGGAACTTCTTTAGAGTCTGTTTATCACATGATGCCAGATGTTCTAAAATAATATTAAGACTTTATTTTTCCCCTTTCCATCCTCAGACTTTCAGCTGCTACATTCTTGTTAAAGTGCAGAATTCAGAACTACAGTTTAGAGGCTCTGCATAGAAAATGCATCTGGGGAGCCTGCACACTAAATGGGTTATAAATAGTATGGGCCCTGACAATGCTGGAATTTTCTCAGCTTCTGGAGACATTGAAGCCTTTGTATTGTGGGTCACTGCCCCTCCCCCTCCAGCTTGAGTCATAAAGCCTGAAAAACTAATGAGGTTGCTGAAATTTCAAATCTAATTGGTCGGATCTATGGTGAAGAACAATGAGAGATGACAGGACCATAAGCTTCAATTCAAGGCAACTTCTCTGTTGTGTCTCTGTAACTTGCTCACTTGGCATTTCATTCTCCCAAGCCCTTGAGCTTACGTTTCTCCTTCAGTAGGAGCTAATTAGACATCGTTTACAAAAATGATAATCTATAGCCATTAAGGTTAAGATTAGGGTCCTGAATTCTCCAATTTGAATAAGGGGGAAAACCCCATGAAAGCAAAGTACAAACTGTGATGTGTACAAGCTCTTAATTTTATATGTATATATTATCTATTATATATTTATATCACAATATACATATATTTAAAATGTTAAAATATATCTTAAAATATTCTCATATTCTGGGTTTATTTATGGTAGTTTTTGAAACTATAGCCTACATCTGGCTTATTTTCAACCATTTTAAGATGAAATAAAGAAATAACATGTAATAATAAAAGGCCTTATGTGGCCCACAAAGCCTAAAATACACGTCTGGTGTATATTTAGGTGGACCTGACCCTGAACCTTACAAACTTACTAACCTCTCCTAAAGAATGTGCTTGTTATACACTTAATACACTTAATTCCTCAACAAATATTTCTTGTTCTTGGTAATATCATAGGGGCTTAGGGTAATATCATAGGGCTTATCATTAGGGGTTTAATTTAGTAAAGTTTGAAATATGACATGTCTCTACTTTCACAGAACTTTTATTCCTATGAAGGGAAAAAGACCAGAACTAATAACTCAAACAGAAACTGAGAGATTAAGTCCTGAGGGGGCAGAGTAGCCGAGGGTGTGGTATGAAGTTGTGGAGTGAGGTCTTCTCTTTGTGTGGAGTGCAGTCTCTGTATGTGGAGTGAGGTCTCTGTGTGAAGTGGGGTCTCTCTGTGTGGAGTGAGGTCTCTCTCTCTCTCTGTGTATATATGAAGTGTGTGTGTATATGAAGTGGGGGTCTTTGTGTGTAGAGTGAGGTCTCTCTGTGTGATCTCTTTATCTCTGGAGTGAGGTCTCTCTCAGTGTGAAGTGGGATCTCTGTGTATGGAGTGGGGTCTCTCTCTGTGTGGAGTGAGGGGTGTGTGTGTGAGAGAGAGAGAAATGGGGTCTTTGTGTGTGTAGTGAGGTCTCTGTGTGTAGCTCTGCTTCCTTCTATGCTGTGTGAGCTGTAGAACGATGACTAAATTATTCTCCAGATTAGGAATCCCCCCTCACCCCAAACCCTTGCTTTTCCCAGTCATTTCCTTGTTTTCTGTTTCATTTCTTCCTCAAAATCCTTTTTGCCTCAATTAAAATTCATAAGGGCTGGGGAGATGGCTCAGTGGTTAAAAGCACTTGCAAAGCCTTCTGCCCAGGATCAGTCCCCCAGTGCCCATGTAAAGCTGGCCACACAAAGTGGCCCATGTCTCTGCAGTCTGTTTGCAGCAGCATGAGGTGTACATACATATTCTATCTCTCACAAAAATAAGTAATACATATTTTAAAAAATTCATTATTCACCCTCGTCTCAGGGAGTTCTTTTGGTACATATATAAGATATATTTATTTCCATCCTTTCTTTTTTCAGTTAGCCTGTCTAGGACTTCAAGTTTGTTGTTTGTGTGAAGTTTGTTGTTTGTTTTAAGCCCTGTTTTTGGTTAGCCCAGGATGCCAAAACAAAGTACCATAGGATAGCTGGCTTGAATAACAGATACTTATTTGTCATGGTTCTTATGGACTGGAAGTTCAAGATCAGGGGGCTGGCAGATCTGACTCCCAATGAAGCTGTCTTCTTGGTTATCAATCAACCTGTGTCCTCATACCTTTCCTGTGTGTGCAGAACTGTCTTCATTATCCAGTGAAGGTGCTTTAAAAAAAATTATTTGTAATCAAGAGGGGGGGCATTCCAGGGCCCTAACCACTGCAAACAAACTCTTGGTGCATGTGCCATTGTGAATCTAGCTTTATATGGCTAGTGGGGAATTGCAATTGGAATTGAACTGGGTCATTAGGCTTTGTAGGGAAGTGCCTTAATAGCGGAAATATTTCTTCATACTTATTTATTTGAGAAAGAAACAGACAGTGAGGCAGGGAGGGAGGAACAGAGGGAAGGAGATAGATAGAGAGAGAGAGAGAGAGAGAGAGAGAGAGAGAGAGAGAGAGAGAGAGAGAGAGAGAATGAACATGAGAATGGGTATGCCAGGGCCTCTATCTACTACAAACAAACTCCAGACACATGTGCCACATTGTGTATTTGGCTTTGTGTTGTTACTGGGGGATTGAACCTCGGTCCCCAGGATTTTCAGACAAGCACCTTAACTAGTGCCATCTCTCCACCCCCCTACATTTTTTTAAAGTAATTAAAAAATTTCTTTGAGTGTTAGTCTTCCCCAAGAGCCATGCTCTCTAGAGAGCCAGTGTTTTGGTTCTGTATGTGACAGATGTTTGGCTCTTGTCTTTATTTGGGATCCTTCCTGTTAGAATCCTTTGCAGTGGGACCAGATCCTAGGAAGTCACTGACTGATTCATTTTGTGATTCAGAACATGCCCTCTAGCTCATGTTTTGGTTATTGGAATAAGCAGAACATGGACAAAAGGCCATGGATGACAAGTCCTTACCACATTCAGACCCGAAATTGTCCTATTTCAAAACAGTGACCATAGTCATGTCAATGGCTAAGTAAAGGTCAGATCTGAGCACTTTATTTATGGCTCTTTCAGAGATTTGATATCCAAGGTCCGTCAGCATTTGTTAGAAGTCTAGAACTCTCAGTGGCTTTGCCATCCAAACAGTGTTGGGTCTGAACTCGGAATATAATGGAAAGAGGATAATTTGGATGCATCCTGGCAAACAAAAGCTCTTCATTTGACGCAGAAGTTGTTTTCTTATTCTGGCTCGTTTACATCACCACAAGAGAATCCTCCTCTCTCTGAATCAGTTATTTCAGTGGTGGTCATGGTGGTTCTCAAAAGAACATGTTATCATGTGTGGCACACGCATGTCGGTGCAGTTACTTGATAGAGGACCTATAGTAGTTATCAACTCATTGCATCAGAGATCCAAATTCACCCTTTACTGCCTACTTGGGGAAAGTAGATCTGAACTCTAGGTTGTATAATGTTCATCTCTGTCTGGAGGGGGCGCTGGAAAGGCATTGTGGGAAGATCTTTTTATGCATGCTCTGATGTCTGCAGCACTCCCTGCTTCTCAGTGACTTGGCTTCTGCACACAGGAGACATCTCCTGTGCTTATTTTCTGCAGTAGTAGTCACTTCATCCTCTGGCTTCCCTGGTGTAGGGGGGGGGGCTTCTCCAAGAAGTGTTAAATTCCTCCAGCCCTGGAATATATACTGGCCAGAGGTGTACCCAGTACTTAGCATCTTCCCTTGACATCTCTTTGGGCTCTTATGTCATCTGTTAACTATTGGGATATCTTCCCATGTCCAGCATTCCTGGCAGCCTGGAGTCCAGGAAGTAGGATTTTGTCTTCCTGCAATGGATTTCAGCAATGGGGACCACCATTCTCCCTGGTCACTGTATCTCAGAGCTCCATTATGGTTGCTTCTTATACTGTCCATTTTTGGATTCTTTCAGGTTCTTTTTTACTTCTTATGAACTAATCTCTTGCTACATAGCTAATCATCTGGTAAGCATTCCCTTCTTTTTTGTGTGTGCATGTTTAAATGAGTGTGCAGTATTCATTTGTGTTATCAATACTATGTGCTAGATTTTGATGTTGTGCGTTTCTCAGTCTTAGTTATGGGTGTCTTTCTCAATTGCACTTCATTTTTTTGAGACATGTCTTTCACTAAAGCAGGAGTTTACTAATTTGACGAGACCAACTAAGCAGCAAGCCCCAGGGATTCTTTTGTTTCTGCCTCACCAATGCTGGAATTATAGGTGCCCTCATTCCTGGCATTTATATGGATGTTGGGTATCTAAACTCAGGCCCCCATGCTTACATAGCAAGTACTTTATAGACTGACCTGCTCTCCATGCTCATCTTTTATTTGTCAACCTACTGTGCACTTTCTCCCTCTGTTGGAACTGTAATATCAGGTCCCATCGATAGAATTAGTCTCTGTGCCTCCAGTATGTGTCAGTCTGCTTTTCATCGCTATAACAAATGCCTACAATAGATCAACTATAGAGGAAAAATATTTAGTTTAGTTCTTGGAAGTGAAAGTGTAAGTCCAAGAGTGATTGGCCCCATTGCATTAGGCCTGTGCTGGTGATACATGGCAAGAGTGCACAGGGAAGCAAAGTGTTCATCTTCATGGCTGGGGGCAAAAGAGAGGAAGAAGAGACTTGGTGTCCACATTCCCTGTCATGGACATGTGCCCCATGGCTCCAAAGCTCCTACAAGGCCTCACCTTTTACAGTTCCCACTACTTCTTATAAGGGCTATTCTGGGGATCCTTTTTATTTTATTTATTTATTTATTTTTGTTTTTTTTGAGGTAAGGTCTCACTCTAGCCCAGGCTGACCTGGAATTCACTCTGTAGTCTCAGGGTGGCCCTGAACTCCTTCCTGGTGATCCTCCTACTTCTGCCCCCAAGTGCTGGGATTAAACGTGTGAATCACCATGCATCTAGCTATTTTTTTTAATACATGGGTTTTAAGGAGATATTTGAGATACAAATTGACCATTCTGCATGTGCTGTGAGTGTACAGGAGAAATAAGCGAGGCTCTGAGGGGCCCTGTTGATGAATGACCTTTCAGATTCTGGGGACTGTCAGCAAAGCAGTGTATCTACATTGATAATCCTAAACTGATTAAATGGACCTGTCAAGGGTTTCCTTTTACCCTTGCATCTTCTGATAGTGCTGCAAACAGTCATTCTTCTGTTCCCCCTGGTGTGAGGGCCGCTGCAGTGTGACGTGGACCAGGGTCTGGGAGGGGGGAAAGAACCAGAACGAGGTACTGTGAGGATGATCTGATTGGATACCTTCATTTTTTGACATGGGAAAACTGACCACAGGTGAGGTGAAATGTTTTGCTATCAAAATTCAGTACATCTTGAGAGAAGAGGAAAACACAGGAAAACAGGTCTTTAATTCCTACCTGTTGTTTCTCTCCCTCAAATTCAATCTATTAAGGTGAATGATTTCTCCTTCTCTCACAGTTCAGGTTTACAAAGCTTGGGAAAATATAATATGTGCTTTATAAGGATTCTTTTTAAGGGTAGGGAAGAAAGACCTATCTCATGTATAGAATACAGAATCAAATATATATATGACATCAAAACAAAAGGAAGGCTTAGGGGGAAGGGAGCTGACCAGTGGGAAGGGATGGATAAGTGAGTGTAGAGGGTAAATATGAGCAAAATACAATAATATGAGAGTATAAGTATGGAAATAAGATGAAACCCAATGTTTTGTATGCTAACTAAAACAAATTAATTAAAATAGTTAAAATGAATATTTAATTGTAAATGTATTAAAAGGATGGATCATAGTGAAATGGTGGGTACTCGCTGTAAGAATTATATAGTGAAATGGTGGGTATTCAACAAGCAAAGGTTATATAATGAAATAGTGAGTACTCACTGTGCCTGGAATCTTTGGATCATGATTGTGCTTAAAGAGTTTCCCAGGTGACACTGTTGTGACTTAAGTCTTCATTCTGCTTCTGGTGAGGATTTAGGGGCTTTTCTCATTTGTGTGTATTCACAAATAATGAAGCTATAAATGTGTCCTAATGTCTTTTAAACTTTTCAGTTTTGGAAGATGGCAGATTATTAGGGAATGTGGAATAGCAAGGAATTGGACAGAGAAGACACCAATCATATTATCAGATTCATTTTTTTTTCATGTGTGATTTGTACTCATATTTTTTTGGTCACAAGACATGAATAGACAAGACTGATCTCAATGGAGAGGGAAATTAAACCTCTCAGAGGAGCAACCAGTGGGCAAGAACTTGACAGAGTGGCCGGCCATGATTTATACATTTCCTTACATCCTGACCATATGGCCTTTGGGGGTGTAATTCTGAATATGTTCGCTCCTCTGTTTTCTTCACCAGCTTCACTCTTCTTTCTCCCTTTTTTCCCTTTTGGTTTCCTTTTTTGGTCTTCACATTAGTGTAGTGCCAAGCCCTCAGACAGGCAATAAACCAGAATTACAGAAGAACAAGGCTTTGAGCCAGTGATCCTTGCCCTCACTAAAGTACACCTGGGTATCTGTGACCGGTAGCTGTAACACACAATGGATGAATCCATAGTTGTGTTCTGTAATTCAGTATTCACTCCTTCAGACAATGGGATGGAGGTCCATGAAGCTTCAGCGTGGCAGTCTTGAGTCCTACTGGCAGAAGATGCATATTACAATTGATTGAAGACTACATTTGCCTTACTTTCCACCATTGTTATTGGAGGGGCTCATGAGACCCTCCCCCCTTTCCAGAGGTGAGGGAGAGACATTTTTACATTTTTTCAGTGGTACAGCCACCGGCAAGTTGCCCATGCTCCAGTGTAAACCTACCTATGCTCATGCAAGCATCTCCAGTTTAACTTCGTGGGACGCACACACAAGAAGATATGAATAAAAGTAGAAGGGGACTAGTTGGGAAGAAGATGGGGTTTACTGGGAGGGAGATATAGGATAATGGGGTTGAATATTACACACTACATTATATACCTGTATGAAATTGTCAAAAATAGAAAAGGAAATAAAGAAAAGGAATACAAAAACTGTTTTTGCCTTTATGTCCAGTTGACTCCAAGCTATGACCATTGCCAACAAGTAAGCAAATCAGAGTTGATGCCTTGCACACCCTGAAGCATGCTTCCCTCTGGAATTCCTGTTGCTGGGGCTTCATGGAAATCATTAACTCACCTCGGGTTTAAGGAGCTTTGACTAGAGGTTGCAGGACTATGTGTATATAGTTTCAAGTTATATTTTAAGATGAATAATTTAAGAAGATTAGCTAACATCCTTCATGAATCTGCAGCTATTTTAATGATAAAAAGGACAACTCACTCTCTTCCTAGATGAGTAGAATGTCAGTTTTAGGTTCTACTTAATCAAATTTTATATAAATTTTGTAGGACGGATTTCAAGTCAATAAATAGAGAGAAAAAAGCATTTGTGCCCCAAGTTTACTCTAGTAGTTTTTGAATGTTTTACCATTCTACTTCACATGATAAATGCTTCTGTGGAGTTGTAGACATATAAATGTACATGGTAAATATGAAGAGATTGTATTCTAAACAGATTAATATAAAATCACCATAAAATGAATATGATGATGATTATTGTACTTGATGACAAACTGTCATGAATGGTCTGCCTGACTGGTTTCTATCTTTAACACTTGGTTACCTGAGCCTAGCTTAATGGTATATTAACCTGCCCTTATAGTCCAAAGTAGGAACATCATGGAGTTGCTAATATTATTCCTTTATGGTTTATATAAGTTTTGGTCAGAATCTTAATAGGAAGCAGAAATTTATTTTCCTCATCAGCTAGAGGCCCACAGTTTAAGCCATAAAGAGCAAAACCTTTGCAGGTGAATTGAGTGATGGAATCTGCTGTGTATATATTTGTAGGTCTGTCCATGTCTCATGGACTGGAATGCTTCATGAACCGTGTGGTAAGGTTTGTATTAAAACAGGGAGAAATTGAGTGAGGTCAAAAACATGGTTAGCAACCACCAAGAGTCATTTGGGGTCTATTCAGTCTAATCGTATGAGTTTGGGCTCCTGTGTTTACTTCATGTTTATTATAATGTAGAAAAGTATCAGTCTGTGGTGGATGTGGACTTGAACAGCAAAGGCTTCAGATAATTTGGGAAGCATTGGTGAAACATCTGCATTACTCTAGCAGAAATATGGTCTAATTTTAAATATTAGCCAGGGTGATGGAATACTGTGGCTCATTTTGCCTTGAGGTTTTGTCTGTGTCCCTACCTTTCATCCATGCTCCTAATATCTTGTGTAGATGTTAGTTTGGTTGTGTTATTTTGATCAACTTCTTTCTTAGGCCTTACCTTCTCAAATTTTTCCTACTTATTAGTGCTTGTTGCTTAAGAAATTTTTACTTGGCCTCACATATATAGGGATGTAGGCATATCAATCATTTACTAATAATAGATCATAAATTTATTTTAAAGTTATTTAGTATGCATATTTTACCATTTATTAAATATGAAAAATATTTTCACATTGAGATGGATGTGTTTGTTTTATATAAGGAATTAAAACTTGGCTGAATATTTGTTACTACAGGGCATAGAGCATCTTCAGTGTTTTCTAGAGTTGAATGACTGCTGTAACACTGCATGGCATAAGTACATAGAACGAAATGGTGGAAATATGATTAGGACCTCTTCAGGAATTTTGGGGTTTGGTTCATAATTCAATGAATGATTTTTTAAAGGAAACTCAAATCAGCAACTCAAACTATAGTTTTTGAACTCATTCTATCACAATATAACCCTAAGATATACTAATTTAGTGCTTCCATGCTGAGAAACAGTAAGTCTTTGTTTTCCCAGAATTATGCTTTTAAAAGAGAAGAAAACTTAGTATGTACAATAAAAGCACCACAATTCATAACATAAGATAAATCTCAAAGCTGAGCCGGGGTGATTCAGGTAGTGTTGGCTGATGTTGCGTGGCAACATGCACCTTGCAAGGTGTACACAGTGTGTTTGCAAGTCCAAGGCTGTGGCGAAGTTGTGTGATGCAAAGGGGGCAAGATCTGTCAGAAACACCTCGGATGTGTTTGAGTCTGAATTAATTTTTTGAAAGTTTATTGTTGATTGTTTATATGCACATCATATATGCATATGAGCAAGTGTGTATGCAGGTACATGTGTGCATATGTGTGTGGAGCCCAGAGGTCAATGATGGATGGCTTCCTGATCTCTCCTCACTTTATTTACTGGAATAGGGTCTCTCACTTGAACCCAGGTCATACTGATTTAGCTCATCCAGCTAGCCTACGTAGCCTGCCCCAGGATTCCTCTGTCTCTACCTCTTGAGCACTGAGATTATAGTGAGGCTCCCACCACCTACTTGACATTTACATGTGTCCTAGGGATTCAGACTCCTGTCCTCACTCTTGTATAGCAAGTACTCTCTCCACTGAGCAATCTTCCCAGCCTTGTCAATTAAATTTTGTTATCATGTGTTCAGAAACCATTCGCTGCTGCTAAGTTTTTTATGAACCTCTACATTTGTTATGTAATCTCATATTGGATCATTGGCCACTGTTTAAGAAGCTGTGTCCTAAACTAATGTGCAGAGAAGGAATTTTTTTGAATTTGTTCATCCATTTAATCATTCATTGAGCAGTTAGTTTGTGGCAGACACTAAGCACTGAGAATTCAGTAGTAACAAAACACCTTATATGAGAGACTGTTTTTGGGTTCAGCAAGGACTGTGATCCACAGACCAAAATTCTAGTCCTGTCAAGGATATTAATACTAGCCTGAACCCAAAAAACCGTGCTGGGGACACTTTTCTGAACCAATGAGACAATATGTTGGGGGCACTTTTTGAACCAGGGAAAATGTAGGGGGCACTTTTCTGAACCAGGGAAAGAGTGTGGGGACACTTCTAAACCAGGGAAACCATGTATGGGGGACACTTTTCTGAACTAGGGAAGCAGAGCGTCGGGATGCTTTTCTGAACCACTGAAACAGTATGGAGGACACTTTTCTGGGGCAGGTGTCCTTTGCTTTTATAGGATTGAGTGATCAGGACTGCCAGAGCCGAGAACTACTGTTGTCCAGGGGCTTAATGAGGCTTCCATAGTTTGACTCCTGACCCTCCTCTGGTGTTATTTCACATTCCTCTACCCATGCTTCCTGATGAAGCTGGACTGACTGACTACCTCACTATTGCTCCAATATTATACTGCACCTGGGAGTCCTCTGCCCTCTCTGCTTTACCTGCACCTAGCCTCCAAACACTCTTCCTTGCCACCTTTAGGTCTGCTCAAAAGTCATCCTCTGGGTTCATTCTCTCCCACCTCCACTTCTTTCTCTTCTCTGCCTCATTTTGGCCCTTTGGTGGCCTGTGCTTTGCTTCATTTTTGCCCAAGCATTTGGTACCTTTAACACTTCTTGTGGCTTATTTATTCAGCTTGTTTTTTGTGTTTCTTGCTCTATCCCAATACTTGAAAAGAATTGGGAGTTTTACCTGTTCATTCATTGCAGTACCCCCAGCCACACAGAGGCCTGGCTATGGTACATGCATAGCATGTGTTCATGAATGAATGAAGAGGAGAATCTCACTCTGTTAGAGTGGACAACCTGGAGCTTACCTTTGTCCATTTTAACTGAGATTCCTCATATGGCTTCATGGCATCTCATCTTGTTGGCTATGGTTTCATGATTCTCAGGTCTTGGGTTAATGATCTTTCTTTCCTGGTTTTGGATATTCCCATCACAATTTTCTCCAACTGTTTGGTCTTACTTTATCAAAGGATTCATGGCTGAGATATTCAGCAAGTTAGCAGCATCCTCCATGCCTCACTTTTCCTCTTCTATACAATGGTGCATTGATATACTGATTTGCAGGGCCAGCAGGGTGAAGGGAGGTGAAGCATGCAAAGTGCTTAGCGTAGTGCCAGGTCTACATCCTGCTTGCAGGGATGCTAATGGGGATAGCCTGTCTTACAGCTGTGCACACTACCTGGCCAGAGCACATGTCCACCCCAGTTATTACCATCACCAGTCATAAGAGAGTAGGACATTAGCAGAAAATTATCGAGCTGCATAAGGCTTGTCTTTCTTTTCATCATTTCTTGCTTATCCATGCTGGGGATGAAGTGGATAAGATAAAAATAGAGGAAAATGAATTTAAAGATGGGGGGGGGCTGAAAACATGGTTCAGTGGTTAAGGTGCTTACTGCAAAGCCTAACAACTTGGGTTAGATTTCCCAGTTCCTACACAAAGCCAGCAGATTCACAAAGTGCCACATACATCTAGAGTTTGTTTGTAGCAGCTGGAGGCCTTGTCACACCCATTCTCTCTGCCTGTCTGTCTCTTTCTTTGTCTCTCTGCTTGCACATAAATAAAATATGAAAAAAAAAAGAGTAGGGGGCTGAGAGGATGGCTCAATGGATTAAACACTTGCCGCAGAAGTGTGAGGACTAAAGTTCAGACTCCCAACACCAGTAAATGCTGGGCAGGCATATAATTCCACTACTCAGCAGGCTCAGAGACCCCAAGGGTGTGCTGTCGAGCTATTCTAGCTGAATATGAGCTGTGGGGGGTTCTAGGGACAGGCTGGCTAGCTACACTAGCTGAATCTGCAAGCTCCAGGTTCAACTGATAGACCGTCCCTCCGCAAATGATGTAGAGAGCCATTAAGGAAGATACCTCATGTTAATCTCTGGCCTCACGTGCCAATACACCCACATGAGCACACCACAGACACTATGAAGTCTCAGGCTGGCCTTAAACTCACAGTAATCCTCCTACCTTGGCCTCCCAAATGCTGAGATTAAAGGTCCTCGCCACCACACCCAGCTCAACCCTTACCATTGAACAGTCACTGTTATCTGTACAAATGTATTAGACTGCATTCCTAGCTATCCTAGGAAACTTGTGGTCTGTTGGCTGCAAAATGGACACTCCTGAATGTAAACTCATGGAAACTGAAGTTCTCTGAAGCGAGGAAATGTAAAAGGTCTTGAGAAGTCCAAAAGACATTGTGTCTACCATGTAACATGTGTGTGTGTGTGTGCGTGTCTGTGTGTGTGTGTAGGCATGCATGCCATATCACACATCTAGAGGTCAGAGGACAGCATGGGGTCTCTGCTCCTCATTCTTTGAGATAGGGTCTCTTGGTGCTGCAAACAAACTGCCAGCCTGAAGAAAATGTAAGAGCCTAGCTGTCCTGTGAGCTGGGATTCTCCTGGCTCCACTTGTTTTAGGCTTTGGGGACCACTTTTTCGTTCAGCTTTGCATGGGTGCTGGGGAGTTGATCCCTGGCCAGCAGGCTTTGCAAGCAAGCACCTTTAACTGTGGCTCCATCTTCCCAGTCCCACCTTTGTGCTTTTGTAGCACTGTGTCTTGTAATGTTTTGTAAATGAGTCATTGCTTTCTGCCATGTTAAAAATCTAGAATTGTGTTTGCTTTGAGTTTTGGTTTCCCTGTGCCCGCATAGTACACAGTCAGTTCCCCTAAACATGAATAGTTACTTTTCTTTGTGGAAGAGTTTCATAGTTGGCCTTAATTAGATTTCTGTGTATTGTCACATTTTCTCATCATGAATATTTGCCACAAAAATGGCTAACGTTTTTTAAAGCTTGATAAATAACTGGGAAAAAACTATAGGTCAAAAAATCTCTTACCTACAGTTCCAAAATCCAAATGTCTCTCTGAAGTTTGAAGGATGTAATTTTTTTTTCTGATACCTCATTTGGCAGAATTATCTAACCTGAAGTGACACAAGTCTATTTATAGTTTTTTATTATCCTTCTTAATTGAATATTCATATGTTTTCTAGCAGAAATATTAATGCACTTGATTATAAGCTGCTGGTGTGATCTCATTGGGGATATTATACTGTATATGATCTGTTACACTTAGAAAATCTGGAATATTATGATCAAGACCTCTCGGTCTCCAAGGTTTATTTTTTTATCTAAATGTATATGTGTATATATGTGCATGTGTCTATATATGATTCCGATGTATATTTGTGAACATACATGCACTTGCAGAATATATTCGTAGAAAGTTCTAGAAGGATAAATTCAAAATTGTTTACAGCCATTGATTTTTTTTTAAAGGATCAGGTGGGAGACAATGAGAAATTAATTTATACTTAATATTCAGTGTTTCTAATACTTATTATGGTCCTTTTCAATACAAGAACACAAACTAGGATTGAATAGTAATTGTAATATAAAATTTAAAAGATGGTCTATCCACTAGGCTAGGCTCAGCATTACTACCTACTGGTAGAGACCCCTGAAAGAGATATATACAAAAGGTAACAGGCAGCCTCCCTTTTGGAGAGGAGAAGGGGATTGACCTCAGCAAAAATAAATTAATAAATAAATAAATAAATAAATAAATAAATAAATAAATAAATAGATTTCATTAAAGAAAATAAATAAAGACACACAAAAATGTGATGAGTAAATGTAGCTTCTCTTGTTGGCATGCTTTATGAAGTCTGAATGATTACTCATCCACCGTACATTTGCAGAAGCTCTTTAACGAAAGCCAGATGCACATACATAGTCACAGGGGTTAGTAGGTGGATGGGAAGATTAAGCCCAGTAAGATTTGGGAGCGTTGGCTTGTGGCTGTGTTTTGGCTTGTCAACAGGCTGCTCTTCTGTGTCAGCCTATAGGATGGCTCCTCAAGGTAAGTCATTTTGCTTTCTGGGGGCTTAAATCTGGTGGCGTCTGATTATTTGCCTCTTGTATTGGGTTGTGTAAGTCACAAGTGCCCACATTTCTTCTGTGAAAAGGGTATTCATCAGATTCCAGCATTAGCTGGGGATCCTGCTCCTTATTTCCATAGCTTTGCGTCCTGTTTTAGTCTAATGTCTATGTGCTGAAAAGCTTTTGCAAACAGACTTGACAAGTTCACACATAAGCAGTGTTTCTTGTTGTGGAAAACTGGATCCTTTCTTGACCCTTTCTTTAGAAGAGGGGGTTTCTTGCAAATGAGCTTAGGAGCAGTTGCTGCTGAAATTATAAAGACACTGCCTTTCCCACTGGACATTAAATGCCCCCTTTCATTAGCTGTAGTACCAGGGAAAAGAATCATGTGACTTTTTTTAACCTTTACAATAATTGCTTTGAAAGGCGGTTTTGATTTTGTGGCTTTTTTCTTCCTTTCCCTCCTTCCACTATCCAGATAAAAAAGATGCAATGTTCTTGTATCTTTTCTGTTTGTTTATTTTTTGAGGTAGGGTCTTTCTCTAGCCCAAGCTGACCTGGAGTTCACTGAGTAGTCTCAGGGTGGCCTTGAACTCATGGCAGTCCTCCTGCCTCTGCCTTCCATGTGCTGGGATTAAAGGCATGTGCACCATGCTCGGGTTTTTGTATCTTTTTAGGGTCCTGTCCTGAGTAAAGGAGCTCTCAGTGAGTGCTTTCTCAAAACAAGAGCCCAGTTACATCCTTGGGGCCATGATAGGATGTTCCCCTCCCTGTTTCCCCCCAGCTCCAGGATGTCATAGTTGGGGGTAAGGGCATGTCCTCACCTGACAGTTTATCTACATGGCAGTGGGCTCATCTGGAGATTTTGTTTCACTCATGTTTAGCACTGCAGAAGCCATAAATGCAGAGCTACTTCAGGAAAGATGGATGAATAAAAAGAAAAGCGGAAGGGAGTTTCAGTTGACATTTTAACAAATGAAAACATTTACTTGAGGATCTTTAAAAGCACTAAGTCCTTTGTGCTGTGGATTTCACATGGAAATACCTGCACCTTCTGGAGCCTTCAGTCCTCTGCTTATGGCTGTGTGAAGTTGTGTGACCCCACTTGCTGGGTGGGGGGTATCAGTATTTCCTGAATGTTTGCAGTAGAGGTGTGAAGGAATCTGGAATTCAACTGGTCAATGATTTAGGAGCCTTTTCATGCTGGTGTAAGCCAGGACATGTGATAGAATGTGGTATCACATCTGGGGCTAAGAGATGCTTGTCTTTCTCAGAATGGCTACAGACCACGCCTGCACCTTGTCTCTGTTCATCCTTGAGAGGGTGGCTCTTTTTGTCCTTGCCTGGGAGGTGGACTTTGGTAGAAATGTTGTGGGATACACTTTCGCCCCCTCTCAAACAGCTTCCCCAGAAAGGTTCTATAGGGTGGCAAGGGCTGTAAAGCTTGACAGGAGTTATTGCCTGGGTTGAGTAAAAACAGTGAATCCATCATGTCCCAAGCACAGTTGCTTTGAAAGGGACGGGATCTTCACAGGAAGCTTATTTCCCACGTGGACATTATTGGAATAATAAGTCTTTGTGAGGGAAAGGGAAGAGTAAAATATGGTGAGCAGTGCTTGCATGGAGTCGACATGTAACTGATTTTCCAGTGTTCCTGCTTCCTCTGCTCTTAGACTTCCACAGTGATTTACCAAGCACCCTTTTAGACAGGAGGGAAGATCAATCAGTGATTTCAGACCTGGTGTTTATATGAATGGATTCTCCAGCCTCCTGGTTTTGTCCTATAGTCTTTATTTCTTAGCATTTCTCAGCATCTCATTAAATAGGAGACATCTTTCATCCTGAGCTATGTGTTGTCCTCAGGAAGTTTAGCTTATGCATCTAGAATGAGAGCTGTGTTTTAGATTTTGTAAGAGAAAAATTCAAGATTGGGTTTGAACACTATTTGTATTTATGAAAATAAATACATATATATGTTATTATAGATATATATCTATATTTTCGTATGTTTTCTACACAATTTATTAAGCTCTTTAGTCTGTACTCACCAAAAAGAAAATCTTAAAATAACTCCTGAAAGAAAAAGGAGGGAAAATGGTAGTCTTTATGACAGTTTAATATGCATATTTACTACTTAAAAATATTCACACACAGCCTGTGTTTGATATAGTTAATTTTGGTGGAATAGTATTTGAAAAGGTGACAGACAAAAGGGAAGGAGGCAATTCTTGAAGCTGTAATTTGCCGGAGACTAATAATACAAGTCCATTTCTTTCCCAAATGTGCTATTTATATAATTTATAATTTTAACAAATCTTCAAACTAGAATGAAAATAGTAATTAATCTTAAGGCTGCAAAATGTTGTAGCCAGGATAAAATTAGAAACTAAGAAATCCTCATGGGTTAGCCCGCTCAATTGGATATTCTCGTCTGCCTGTCACAGAGCATATCACCGAGTAGAGAGCATGTGCTTAGATGGTACTGAGTGGTGGGATCAACCTGGTAATACGTCACTTTTGTCTTGAGAAAAGCAATGCTGAATTTAGAAGTAGCTGTCAATTGTAGTGCTGCATTAAGATAGCGCAATGAAACAGTGCATGTAGCCGGATGCCAACAGGAAAATCATTAAATAAGAGTAACAGTTTGTTTTTCAAAGCTGCTAAATAAGTTACATGTCTGAAAAGTAGCAAATAAAGACCTAAAAAGAAAGGAAGTCTATCTGGCTGGGTTCACATTGCTAGTGAGAGTATAGCCAAATACTGGATTTTATGAACTCATTTACTTTAAATTAAAAGAAATGGTCCAGAGGCATGGCACCCATCAGTAACAACACACTTGGGCCAGGAAGACCAGGTTGAGGACTAGGATATCCAGGATCCCTTGCCACAAGGACTAATACAGACAGCCCATGGAGGAGGATATCCAACTGATCAGGGATGGGGAGGGGGGAATTGGGGAATTTGGGATAACAACTCATGGTTTGCCCACGAAATCATGTAACTCATTATGGACAATAAATTTATATTTAAAAAAAAACAAAAAAAAGAAATATAAAATTCATTCATTGTATAATATTGTAGGAACATATATGGGAGACAACTTGAATTAACTAAAATTCAAAATTGATAGTAAACATATATTATCATTAGGGATTTTTTAGGGTATGGTTTAATATATTGTTTTTATATTTGTGTTTGAGTGTGTCTTTGTATACTTACAAAACTTGAAATAAGTATATGTATTTGCATCCTAATTCTCTTGGGAAAATTTTATGTTATGAAATATTCTTTGAAGATATTATTGATAATGATAAGTATTACATTTAATCTATTAAGCAACTTAGTATTTTATTATCAAGCTTTGTATGTGTTCCTTTTTTGTTATTAATAAAGCTATCAGGAAGATTCTTATGCAACCCCCCCCCAAAAAAAAAAACAAAAAGAGAGATGGAAGCGAAGGCACGAGTTTGCATGGTAAGATGAAAAATGGTGTCTGTTTCTCGTATTTGTTTTTGTTTGCTTTTTTAGTTTTCTCCAGTAAGCCATGAGGCTTGGTACTTCCATGACACAGATAACAACTCACATGTTCTTTATTAAATCTACTTTGTAAACATGTAATAAATATTTATGTGATGGTGTTCTCTTATAGCTAGTTACTTTCAGTTAAACTTGCATTCTAGTAAAATTCATTTTTAAAATAGTATTTTATGTAAATTCATAGTATAGTAAGTTCTGCTATGCTACAGCATGTTTTTTTTTTAAATCCAACCTATGTAAAATTATGCAGTTGACAGGGTATGTAGTAAAAATCAAATTAGGAGCACAATATTAAAAATCTTTAAAAAAGAAAGAAGAGAGAAGATTGGAGCCTAATAAAAACAGTTGACATCTTTACATGTGCTAAATGGTTAAGTGATGTACCAATATAGTAAACTTGATACTTAGTCTTAGATAAGACCCACCACAGGTTACTTCTGAAGAAGCCAGATAAGCAAACTTATCTGAAGTGGTCTGAAAAGTTGTAGTGTCTGATCGGGATGTGTATGACAGCTCTGGTAAGCTGAGGTAGGAAGCAAATGTTTAGCATGTGCATTGTGTGCTTGCTGCACCGCTGGGTGGATGCAGTGTTCTGTGTTCACCAAGTGATTCTTGTGGGTAACACCAAGCATGAACAAACTGACGTTCATTGGGAACATGCTCTGTGTTCTCTAACAATTGCATTGGAACAGTGTGTTTTAAAACTGGACTGCGTATGAGACGGAGGCAATGTAGCTATTGGGAACCACCCTACTCACCCCAGGGCCTCCATGAACATCACTGTGTGGTAATAAACTTGACCATCCTTTAGGTCATGACCTAGAACAGATACAGAACACTGTTTTTCTTGTGGAGACATTCGGTCCTGCCTGTGTCTTCTTCCTTGGCTAATGACTGGAGCCATGCCAAGGTCTTCAGCTTTCATAACTTTCAGTTCCATTGCCAGATGGGCTGTTCAGTCAAGCAAATGGCCTTAAACTTAAACACCATAGAATAATGCATTCCAGGTCCTTGTCAGAGAGCCTAATCTTAAACACAGTACTACTTAATACTTAACCAATGCTGCCATAAAACCCCCAGGATGTATGTATGTTAGCCTCAATGATTGGGGTTGCTGTGTCTCTCTGGAGTACTCTAAACCAGTGAGAGAGGAAAGGTACATCATTTGAAATGTTTAAGAAAAGCATGAGGATTTCACATGTATGAAAAGGACTCTCTGGGCTGGAGAGATGGCTCAGCGGTTAAGGCACTTGCCTCCAGTACCTAAGGTTCCTGGTTCAATTCCCCAGTACCCACATAAACCAGACCCACAAGGCAGTGGCCCTGCTACTCTCTCCTCTCTCTCTCTCTGTACCTCTTTGCTTGAAAATGAATAAATAAAATATTTTTAAAAAGGGAATCATTGGTCAAACAGCACTTAAGGGAAACATTTGCGTATTTATACTTGAAATCATCTAGATCTACAGAAATCTTGGTTATGAGATTTGGTATTCCTGACAGTTTGTGCCTCGCCCCCCCCCCCCACCCATCTGCCTACCTTTTATGTTCACGTAATTGTAATTAGTATTACGTCTCAGCCAGCATTCAAATTTTGAATTCATAAATTCATAATTTTTAGGTAGAGCCTATGCAGTTGTGTGGGGTGCCTGTCTTGGGCGTTTACAATGTCATTTTATGAACACTATTGAGAGACTTGTCTCTGGTTTCAATACCACAAATGACTGTGCTTTCACACAACTTTGGGTATTTGCTTTATGGACATAATTAGTCATGCAACTGATCATATCTTCTTCCTCTTTATGACCACAGACATGTTTGCTTTGACCCACACATTTTTTTTTTTAAACCAGAAGAAAAAACCATTTTCCAACATGGGAATGAGACGATTCCAACAACTGTGTTTGAATTACCAGTGTCTATTAAAAAAAAAAAAAAAAAAAAAACAACTCTGGCCACATGGGACTCACATTTCTCCATGGTGACCATGAATGAAATGAAGAAGAATTGATGTTTTCCTCAAAATAGAAAGGCTGTCTTCAAATCTCTTTAGCCCCCAACTTAATCTGTCTTGTCTTAGAGATGTCAGACTTGTAATTCTCTTGCCTCCAAAAGCAATTTGTGACCCACCTCTAGAAATAGTGTGGAAGCTTCCTCTCATGTATACTAAACTTATTCTTGGAATCATTATAGTTTTCATTGAATTATCTTTCATTTATTCACTTACATTATTTTGGTCTTGTTCTTTTTTTAGACATTGCACTTTTTAAAAAAAAATAAAATGCTATAAAATTCTTTTGAGATGAAATACATATAAATAAACAAAAATAGAAAAATAATTTTCTTCCCCTAAGTAATTTATTTTTACTTTCTCAGCTTTTTTTCTGTGACCTCTTTTTGAGTGTACTTGGTTCTAGTACAGAACCTGACAAATCTTCTGTGCATTTAATTTTCAATTTTTAAAATTATAATTGTGTGGCCTCCTTTACTCCTTCCCTCATTATTATTATTATTATTATTATTATTATTATTATTAGTTTTGGTATTTTCTAGGCATGGTCTCCCTCTAACTCAGGCTGACCTGGAATTCACTCGGTAGTCCCTAGGCTGGCCTCAAACCCACGGAGATCCTCCTACCTCTACCTCCCAAGTGCTGGGACTAAAGGCGTATGCCACCACACCCAGAGGTCTCCCTTTCCTTCTTTACTCCTTTCCTCCCTCCCACCTTGTATCTTGTCCTTCCTCTCTCCCTCTCTAATCCTTACAGAGACTACATAAACAGGAGTTCATTTGTTCAAGGGATCTGAGCCAAAGAGGGGGCAGAAAGATTATGAGAGCCTTGGTGGGGGAGAATACCCAAAATCATGGCCGCCTCAGTAACAACATACTAGGGCCAGCAGAACCTGGGCTGTTTCCTAGGCTATCCATGGTCCCCTGCCCCAAGGACTGATCCAGAGGGCCCAAGGAGGAGGATATCCAGTTGATCGGGGATGGGGAAGAGGGGCATTGGGGAACAGGGGATAACAAGTTATTGTTTGCCCTTTAAATAATATAACTCATTATGGACAATAATAAAAAAACCAGAAATCTAAAAAAAAAATAATTATTGAGTACCTAGCCTATCAATTACTGCTTTTATACTAGCTATGGAACAGCAAATGAAATAGGCACAAGTTCACATTCTGACAGGAGTTGGGGTGGGATGGTCTGTTATGTGAAAAACAAAGCAAAACAAAACAAACAACACAACAATAACAACAACAACAAAAAGGGATTCCTATTTAATTTGATACTTAAGGGACTAAACCTTAAAGCCTAGGTTCCTTGTGAGCAGAGATCTGAATGAAAGCAGAGTGAACCATGCAGCTATCTGGGAAGGACATAGTGGCTCAGCAGAAAAGGGAAGATCCTTGGAGAGATCATCCTAGATTTGATATTGCATGTGGCTTTTTCACCTAAGTGCTGCCTCCATGAAAACCTTGGAGAAGTGTCTGGTATCAGTACCACAGAAGACCATGTTTCTACACTACTGTGGGTGTTTGAACTGACTTGGGCCCTGTGGACCATATCTGTGAACTCATCTCTTTGGAGAAGGTCACACTTTTCCTTCTAGCTTCTTCCCAGGGCCAACTCTGGTCCTGGACTCTCAAGTGCTCAGTAAATACTTGTGCCATTAACAAATGGACACAAATGTCTTTAGGAATGTACACATCTTCTCTCAAGCAGAGTCTAGGCAAGCTGTATGTATAATTACTAGGAGATTGCTGCGTTGGGTGGAAATCATAGTCTCTGAGATTAAAGACAAGGAAAGAGGAGGCTAGTTCTGAAGATGATCCTATGTTTTGTGTATTTAGCAAGACATATCTACGAATCAAACTGACCCAAGAAAGCACCCTGTGGTCTCCTAGTGAGTCCCCTGCCTCCAGTGTTAATGGGTTGAAAACAGTCCTCCCAAATTCAAGCACACACTGGTCATGCTCCAGTTGACAATGGGATGGAGACAGAGGGCAAAGTGTGCCCTTGTCATGTATCACAACTCCCAGCAGAGGACCTGGGAGCTCCAGGATGAGCCTGACAGGTGTTGCAGGGTAAATGAATAGAGTCATGCTGGAGGCACACATGCTGCCTGTGCTCTTAGATCTCAGGAATCATCTCCTTACTCACGGGGGAAATGAGGTTAGAGCTGTGATTCCAAGGTTATGTCTGCAACAAATGTGTGGCACAGAAACAGAATTATGAAGAGGTCTCTTAGGGTAAGTGGACACTTAGAGGCATTAGTAACCACTCGCTTTTTTAGAAAGTTGATTTCTTTCACATCTAACAGGTGCCAGATGGAGAGAAAGGGCTACTTCCTACTGCGTGCTTCTGTGGTTTTCCTGCATATGCCTCCAAGCCTGCATCGTCTCCGTGTCTTGAGACTTCACCTGATTTTCCTTGCAAATAGAGAACCTTGGTGATTTTCTTAAAACATGGACATTTTAAAGTTGCCCTCTTCCCACTTCCTCATGCTTCACAGCCAATCACCTCTTTCCTCACATTTACAGTCAGTGATACATTAGCAGTGTTACCCTTCAGCCACTCCTCCCTTCTGTTTCCAGGCCAGGAACAAATTCCTTGTCTCATTCTAGAACAGTTGGGTTTTCTGCTTATTTTCATTGTAGATGGAGTCAAACTCATTTACTACCCTGCTCTTACAGGAGCCCAGATGGAAAGCTGAAAGGAAGCCTGACTAATCTATAGCAGTTGCTTGGGTCAGTGAGGATTGTTGGGATCTCTACACTTTCATTTCATGTGTGTGCTTTTAAGTGGGGAACATTGTGATTTTCATAGATTGTGTCTGTGCAGATGGCGAAGATAACCTGATCTCCTGGCTAGCCTTCGTGGGAGGCTGGCAATGGTTCTGTTTTTCATGACTGTATCTTTCCAGAACTCACTCTATGACTCTGGCAAATATGGGCTGGCCTTGGAACATTTGAAAGATCAAGGGTCTTGTGTGAATGATCTGTCTATTACCATGACTGAAGAGTCAAAACAATTATACTCCACACATTTCCTTGAGTACTCATGAATGGATTCCAGGATATTATGATTTCTTGTTAGTTCCTGGATCACATGAATAATATAAAATAAAATGAACTTTTAATTAAAACATTATGGTTAAAAAATGGGGTAGAATATTTTGCACCATTTTCTCTTTTTCCATAGCAACATCATGCTTAGATGATGACAGAGAGATTATCAATACATGAGCACAAAAAGTCTTCTTAAAAAAATTTATACCCCACAGAGAATGTCGGGATGAACAAGGGACCCACAGCCACAGCCATTAAATCAACATAGGATAAGCCAGTGAGACAGAAATCAACGATTTTCGACACAAAGACCCCTAAGCTCACAACCTTAAAGCAGCCTTAATACTCATCCACCATGACTCAGGGAACTATGCGGAAGAGGGGGCGGAAAGATTGTGAGAGCCGTGGTGTGAGAGATTATCCAGAGGCATGGCCAGGAGAACCTGACTGAATACTAGGCTATCCATGGTCCCCTGTCACAAGGACTGATCCAGACAACCCATAGAGGAGGTTATCCAGCGGAGTGGGGAGGGGAATTGGAAATAACAACTCATTGTTTGCCCACTAAATATTGTAACTCATTATGGACAATAAAAAAAAATTTAAAAAAAAATTGTATTCTGGGGGCTGGAGAGATGTCTCATTGGTTAAGGCACTTACCTGCAAAGCCTAACAACCTGAGTTCAATTTCCCAGTAGCCATGTAATGCCAGATGCACAAAGTGGCCCATGCATGTGGAGTTGGTTTGCAATGGTAGTAGGCCCTGGTCCACCCATTTTATCTTTCTGTCTCTCTCTGCATGCAAATAAATAAATAAAATGTTCAAGCAAAACATATTCTGAATTCTTGTTATGGAGCTGATAGTATTGACATCTATGTAACACCTTATTAGCTTTTAATGGAGATCTCCATTTTCCCTTAAAGGCAGATAGGATTATTATTTTTTTTTAAAGAACCCACAATAGGTACCCTAAAGACTGTCATAATATTTCATTCCTTTTCCAAAGTACACACCTCACATTTTTATATTATTCAGAATAAAGCAGTAGAGTATGAGTTTATAAGTAGGGTATTTGAACCTCTATTTCATTTGAGACTTTCTGGCTAATGATTCTATAAAGTACTTATGTATGTAAGGATATAGTATGATGGCCTAAACATAAATGTAAGTAATTCAGTGATGTTGATGCTTTAGAGGAGCTGTTTTGATGAGGCATGCTAATGGCAGGCCAAGGTGAAGATGGTGGTGGTGCTGATGTAGTTAATAGTAATGGCCACCATATGTTGAATGTTTATACTTGAGCATCTGTGCCAACTTCACGGCACACATTATTCCCTGTGTTGTTAATGTTGGGATTCTTCATATTTTCACTTTGTAGATGAGGAAATGGAAGTGTAGAGGAGGTTAAAATATTTCCCTCTGTGCACACAGCCAAGGAGGAGAGGAGCCTGGATATGGAGCTAGTTCTTCTTGTCCTCAGAGGAGAGGCTCTGCTACCCATTCTTACTGGATCCTAACCAGAAGGATGAAACTCACATCTCACATACGTCAGCAGCCTGTTACCTATTTCCCTGCTTACCTCTGCTTTCCTCATCAGATCTTTTGCCTGCAGCAAGTTTGCTGAAACTCTTATCAAAGGTCCCTGCTCTTCCTTCCTTGCCTAATACGTATCTCGGTCTTCAAGACTTTTCTACCCTTTGCATTCCTGGCAGTCAGCTACTTAAGTAATCCAGGGATTCCTAACCTGCATTCCAAGCGTTCAAGTGAGTTTCTCGTGTGTTCATGCATGCATGCGTGATTTTTTTTTCTGGAAGTTTTAAGTTTTTTGAGTCTCAGAAAGTATCTGATCAAAAAGTTGAAAATATTATTATTGATAGGATTTCCTATTTCCCACAAATAATGAGTACTTAGAAGCAATCAGCATCTTGCTCATATTTATTTCCCTGGGTGGATTTAATAATAAACTTTTTGTGTCTGGACAGATAGATGTATTTACTTGTAGATGTAAGATGGGATAGCCAGTGAGTTAGGAACACAAGATCTGGATTCAGAGTGTGCTTTTGATTAATATCCTGTTTTACAAAGTAATCTCTGAAAACTTCATTGATAAAGGGACATTGTAATAGTATTAAAGTTAAAGGTTTGTTACTGAAGATTAAAAGATTGTACCACATGGAAATGCTTAGTGTGGGAACCCATAGGGTGCCTTCATTAATCAGCTGATATTGTTATTGTCATTATTATTAAAGAGCCACTGAATTGGATCAAAGGAGGAACCTATGATGATTTTCCTTTGGATGGTTACAGACTTTAACTAAAGCCTTCCGAGCATGAAGAGTTTTCATGCTATTCTTGAGCCTTCAAGGCTGTGAGCCACCATGCTGTCTTTAGTCATGGTGGAAGGTATGAACCATTCTTAGACATCCTCAGTCCCCATGGCCATGACCCTGGCCAGACAGCACTTGGCTTTCACAGATGGACACCTAAGATGCCAGCTAATGGAAATTTTATGATGTGGGCACTCAGCCCCTGAGGATTTAGACATATGCTTTTTGTGTTTAAATCAACAGAAAAAAAGTGCAGCTCTAGTCACCCCTCTGCATAATTGTTGAAGTAGCCCTTTACCTAGCATGTTCTCAGAGTCCCCAAGTGCTTGGCCTGTCACTTGGTGTCCCTTCTTGTAGGTCAGCTAAAAGACAGCAGCCGCGGGGGATCATCCTTCAGGGACATGGCAGTGGTGAGTAGTTGTAGTAGATCATTTGTGATGGTACTTTGGCAAGAGGGATCCTTTAGAAAGCACCCTCAGTTGGGTGCTTCAAAATCTGCCTCATTGATACAGGCTAAATCCAGAACAGGCTGTTTGTAACTTCTTTGACCAAGATTCATTATAAGCTAGATTTCATTGACATAAGGAGGGAAATAATTGTTTGTGTATATGATTCCTAAAGTTTTGATGCCTGCCATTTCTTTTCTATTTTTAAGAATCATGAACAGCAGGGCGTGGTGGTGCACGCCTTTAATCCCAGCACTCGGGAGGCAGAGGTAGGAGGATTGCTGTGAGTTCAAGGCCACCCTGAGACATAGTGAATTCCAGGTCAGCCTGGGCTAGAGTGAGACCCTACCTCGAAAAACCAAAAAAAAAAAAAAAAAAAAAGAATCATGAACATTTATTTCACTGAAAATAGTCAGGTAAATATGCCTGTCCAATAGGGCATGGTAAATTTGCTGGGATTTTTTTTCAAATGATTGCTTACACTTAAAATTGACTCATGTACATAAATGTACACAATGAAGATGGTATGTGGGGATATTTTAAGGTAAATGGACAGGTGACGCATAGGCTTGGCAAAATCACTGTCAATGAATGAGTCATGCGAAGAAGCCATTTGATTCTTTCACTTCCAATGTTCCCTGTGGTTGGTGCCTGCTATGTGGGAGTGTGGCTGAGCACCTTGTCACAGTCCTTGTATACACAGGCTTTCTCACTTGGACGTTTGATACAAAGGCACAGCGACTGCGGTGGCATATTTTCCTGCTTTATACGCTTTTTCGTTTTAGTACCTTTATTGGGTTTCTGAGGCCAGTTGAGTTTCTGATTTGCAAGGGGGGATAGAGAGATTGTATGGATGTACTCTGATCTCCTGCCACTGCAAATGAACTCTAGATATGTGTACCACTTTGTGTATCTGGACTTACATAGACCCTGGGAAATTAAACCTGGGACTGCAGGTTTTGGTAGCAGCACCTTTAACTGCTGAGCCACCTTCCCAGCCCAAGTTTTGTATTTTTATGAAAGTTTATAACAATCTTTACATGTCTACTTTTCACTATTAACTGTGACCGTCCAGTCATTTCACAGTATTTTTTTCTTCCTATCTTAAAAAAGTAGATAACACCTTCATTTATGACCACCCCAAAGTGGCAAGCAGTCTAGATATCCTTTCATTTATAAAAGGATCATTAGCTATAGTTCAAAGAAATTCTAATTAGCAACTTAAAGCAACCGATTCATGTTATCAACACGTTTATGGAGAAATCTCTAATCCACTTAGCTAAGGGAAAGAAACCAGGCTCAAGAGTCTGTATGCTACATTACTATAGCATCATAGTACTTAGAGGACATTTTGACTATCAGAATTAGAAACTGATAAATGATTTCTGGAAGTCGGGGGTGGGGGAATGTTTGGTTACAAATGGAGATAGCACAAGGGAATGTTTTGGGAGTGGTGGACCTGTTTTGTGTCTTGACCATGACAGTGGTTATAGGACTGTGCATAAAACCACATATTAAGAAAAGTGAATTTCAGTGTTCATAAATAAAAATAAAATAATAAAAAAGGATGATAGAATCGACCTAATAATTCACAGTATGGCTTTTAAACCTGTAATACATCTAATTTAAAAATTTTAAATTGAATTCAAATATTCCAAATATTTATTGACTTGTTGCTATAGAGTAATGTGACCCTTATAGGAAATTCTGATCCCTGCAGGTCATATTGTAGCACTTTCCTTTGGTAAGTATGCACATGAAAGTAAGGTACAGTTCTGTGATGGGAATAGGATGTCCCTTGAGGAAGAGAGATCTGGTTACTATCAGGGAAGAACACTGTTATGAAAGTCAGGAAAATTTGTCATGAAATAAACTTGAAAAATGGATAGTTTTTTTTTTTTGAGGTAGTTTTTAGGAGACTTTGAGTTGAAGTATAGCATTCCTACAGAAAAGTGTACAAATCTCACATGCACTCAATAAGTAACCAGTACCTAGCCTGAGTTAGAGCTCCTACTCTGTCACGTCTTCCCTCTAAGTGTTAGCATCCCCCCCCCATGTCTGACACCGCAGATTAATAATATCTGGGTTTAATTTATGCAAATTGAATCATGCAGTACGTACTGTCACATTTGAATTATTTTGTTCATCAGTATATATGGGAAATTTATTCCTTATTGCCTTGGCAATAATTCATACTCATAGAATACTTCATTATATGATTCCATCATTATTTATTTGTCTGTCGTCAGTGAATATCACTTTTGCCTATAGGTTTTCATTGTTATGAACAGTGCTGCCATGAACATTACTGCTTTTTTTGTGTGTGTGCTGGGGCTCGAACCCAGGGCTTCACACATTCTAGGTTAGTGATTTGCCACTGTGCTATCTCCTCATGCCTATTGATGTATACTTTAGGCCAAGATTTCTTTTTCTTTTTCTTTTTTATTATCCATAATTAGATATACTTAATAAGCGAATAATGTGTTGATGTCTCCAATTCCCCTATTTCCTTCTTCCCTATCCCCGATCAGTTTGTTTTCCTCCTCCGTGGACCATCTGGATCAGTCCATGGGGAAAGGAGTTGTGGATAGCCTAGGAGTCAACCTGGTTCTACCCCCCTTTGTATGTTGTTACTGAGGGGGGCATGTCCCTGGATATTTTCCCCCACCATGTCTCTTACAATCTTTCTGCCCCCTCTTCCGCTCAGTTCCCTGAGTCATGGTGGATTAGTATTAAGGCTGCTTTATTGTTGAGGCCTTAGGGGCCTCTGTACTTTTGCTTGAGGTTGTGTTGAAAATCATTGGTGTCTTAGGCCAAGATTTCTGTTTGACATAACAAGAAGGTGGAATTACCTGGCTGTTAGTTATGCTCATGTTGAAGTTTGGTAGATGATGAAAACCATTTTCCAAAAACCTTCAGATGAATTTACACACTACTGTGACTGTTTTGTTGCTTCATTCATCACTCACACTTTTACACATCTGTCTGTTACTTTATTGAAGAGTGTGGAGGCTTTTGGATAGAGTGATGTGATTTTTGGTGAGCGTGTGAAGGGTACTTTAAGCACCAACCCCTCAGTGAGAGTCCTTGAACTAGAATTAGAGTGTGGGTGAAGTGGTTATAAATATAGGAATCATTGTAACAGACAAGTCTCAAAAGGTAAGGGGCCCTTGAATCCAGTCCACACAAACCAATTGAAAACCTTGCATTGTTTGTGATGAGCCATTGCTTTTCTTAAAGCTGTTGGATAACAGCATGCCTCTGTTTTAAAAAGGTTCTCTAGCCATTGGAAGAGCAAATTGGCAGTCCAGGCCAGAGTTGAGCTGTGTCTCAAGTACTGGGGAAAGAGGAGATGTGGTTTGGTCTTCATCATTTATGGTGTGAGAAAAGAATGCTCTGTGAAGGTAGAAGATTGAGAGATGGTACTGACCCAGTGGTATGGATATCTATGGATTTTTTTTTTTTTTAAGATGCAGGGCTCACACTGTAGTCCAGAGTCCAGGCTGGTCTAGAATTCGCTATGTTATCCAAGTTGGCCCTGAATTCATGGCAATTCTCCTGTCTCAGCATCTTCTGTGCTGGAATTAAAGACATGATCTACTGCACCTGGCTAATTATGTGCCTTACATCCTGAAAATATCTAGAGTTTATCAGTTTACTTAACGACAATAACAGAATAAATGTGCACATACCACCCATCATAAATGCAGAATACTCTGGAAGCTCATCACTGATTGCATCCTCCTCCTCACTCCCTGCTGAGATAACCATCCTCCTGCATTTTATCCTGATCACTCTGTTGCTTTTCATTTTAAGTCAACTATCCAATCCATTCCTTAGCTGCGTTATTTTCTTTAACTTACTGGAAGCAAATGACAAAGTTCTGTGTGCCTTTCCTGTTTTACTCAGCATTTGCTTTGACTATCCAGAGAGGTGTAGAGTTGTGGTTCGCTATGAAGTCATGGTCCACAGTGTTGATAATCCTCAGTTTATTGACCTATTCCCTTAATCTTTAATTGCTTGATGACACAGTGACCTACATACTGTGGCAGACGTGGTAGACTTCAGTTCGTCCATGTACCACTGTGTCCCACAGACCTGAGCTGTGTTGTAATCATGCTGTAAGTTTTGGTTAATAATCTAATGCTTAGAAGGACTTGGAACTAATTTGTATTCTGTGTGGCTGATGCTTTCTTGACAGTATAAGCTTTGGGTGCCCAGGATTTTTTCTTATAGGTTGTAACAGCACCTTTGGCCTCTACTCACTAGTGCTAATAATACCCTCTCCTTATTTATAAAAATCAAAGGCACCCCAAGACATTGTCCATTGTCTCCTGCAGACAAAGTTTTCCATGCTGGAGAAGCATGGCTTGAGGAACCTTCTGTTTCTAGGTCTACAACCCATTTCCCTGCCCCTCTGAGATGGGCATTAGCCTTGGTCTTTGACAACAGGCTTCTCATGGGACTGGCCATCCTCCCTCTCCAGTGCAGTGCCTGGGAAGTGCTGGGGCCTGTTTCTGTGTTCTCATGGGCCACAGGTTTCCCTTATGCCCGCTTTAAATCTCTTTCGAGCCTGGAGGTGGTTTTTTCTTCTAGGGTCAGGTGAAATCACCATGCTCATAGCATTTATTTCTATTTCCCTAAGCAAGCCAGCAAAGGAGAGAAAACAGACATGCATTTTTTGAATTGTCATCTTAAAACTATTATAAGTACATGTTAATACAAGTTTAAAATGCCAGCAGGTTGTAAGATGGACATATTTGAAATACACATTTTATAGCATTAGTGATGCTTTAATATCAATTCAGCTTAAAAGTTTCAGGAAATAATTAGAGTGGTGTAATGATGGAACTTCTAGTCCCTTTCTTTTCTTTTTGTTTTGTTTTGTTTTTTTGAGGTAGGTTCTTGCACTAACACAGACTCACCTGGAATTCGATATGTAGTCTCAGGGTGGCTTCAAACTCAAGGTCATCCTTGTACCTCTCTATCTCCTGAGTGCTGAGATTAAAGGCATGTGCTACCATACCAGGTCTACTTTTTGACTTTTAAATTGAAGATTTAAAGAAGTAAATTAAAAATATGTTTACCTGCTAGTCAGCTTAACCCAAACAGCGCACAGAAACTGTTCATGAATCTTCAAGAATTAGAAAGTTGGCTCCATCTAGTGTATGAAAATGTTATATAGCTAGGGGAGGAAATCTATACTAAGAATGCCTTTGAAGATTTCATCATGAAATTAGAAGACTTCAAGCCAAAATAAGACCACAAAAAATGTACGCCCCAGAGGGACACAGGCCAAAGACCAGTCATAGCATCAGAAGAGCGGTTTTCATAGATTGAAATGTCACCCTCAGGCACACCTGGCATTTTGTCCTAGTAGGCTTGGCTTCCTTTTTCACAGAGGTCATGTTTACAGGCTCTGTCAACACTGTGGGGTGTCATTTCCATTGTGATAGTCCTTCTTGGCAAGTCCCCACTTTCCCTTCATAGAATCCTATCTGAGAGTCAAGCTCATTTTCCACAGCTGGAGAGAGATTAGGGCTACGCCCGGCTAGGATCTCTGAGCCCTGGTCTGGTTCTACTTTATCAAACTGAAATTCTTTATAGCTGTTAGTATCTCAGTATGATAGATAGAGGAGGCCACTGTTTCTGCACTGTTTAATCTCATTTCCACTAAAGGACTCTGGCACATTTGTGGGTGTATGTGTAAAATGAATATAGTGAAACTGTAAGAAAATGGTTAGATTCTTGTGTAGTATCTTGTCTGACACAGCAGGAGTTGGAAATGTGAGTTTCTTGTTAACAAAGGGCAAGTGTTGAGAGACTGGAAAGCGTGTTAGCATCAGAGACTTTTTCCTGAGATGAAAGGGATTTGAAAGGTCTTTTTCTACGGGATGTCTCCGTGGTTATTTATTGTGGAGTCTGTATGTCTTCATTTGAAATCATCTTGAACCACCCACTTCAGGAAATTATGCTTAGGATTTATCCTCTCTGTGGAACGAAGGTATTCATCGTTTTTCTCCAAAATTCAAAGAGTTGGTTTCCCCTAGAAAGCCTTTTTGAATAATTATTTTTCGAGCATTTTCTTACATCTTCTATTATAACAAGTGTAAATTTGTGCTGATAGTTCAAGTTACTCTCCCTCTCTCTTTCCTCCCCCAAGTAGGGTCTCACTCCAGTCCCAGGCTAGCCTGATGCTCTCAGAGATCCTCTATCTCTGCCTCCCAAGTGCTGGGATAAAAGGCTTGCACCACCAAGCTTGGCCCCACTTATTTGAATTCACTGCAATTCTCCGTTTTCTCAGTCTCTTTTAAAATCAGATTATTTATGGCTTAGGCATTGTTTCTGCTTTAAGTTTCTTTCTAGTAAATGCCATCATTTTTACCCATGCTTGCAATGAATATTCAGGGAAGTCAGCCTTGGTGGCTTCTTTTTTAAAGTCAGATCACGGCCACAGGTGGGTGAAAAAGCCCCATGTTCAAGTGTTCAATTAATCATTTAACTCACTGACCAGTGGCTGCTGCATGTCTTCTCTGTGTTGAATTGTATATAGTTAAAAAGTGAGGTAGAGAGCTAAACAGATATGGTACATGCCTTCATGGAATGCAGAAGGCAGTGGGGGTTGGGGCTACAGACAGGAATGAGGCGACTCTAGCACCAGGGTCCAATTTTAGCACTGGTATGCTTTTGTGATCCTTGGAAAGCTTTCATAAATTTGAACTTGACAGGGCTGTGGGCGTTAGAGCAGCAAAGCGGGGATTGGTGGTTCATGAATGTTTTCACTTTGTAACTCACTTCACTTCCTGGTCTTTGGTACCTTTATAAGTAAAGAGATTAAATAACTGTGAGTTATGGTATGCACATGTCATCAGTGTGGCAGCTGTTGAATATTTCTCCATGTCTCTTCTCTCCTCCCTCCAGCTTTTTAAAGTGAGACAGAGATATGATCACATTCTTTTAAATTTCCTAATGTCATGCATTGATCCTTGACCCAGTATTAGGAAACAAACATCCTTGTTAATGGGAATCTTATTGTGGACCGAAATTACCAAGCTGTATATTTGAATTAACAAGTGTTTTGAGCATTCAGAGTGAAGACATTTCTTCTATGAATCTCATATCTGTAATGTAACATTGGGGCAATCGAGCATATTGAATAGAGAGAAGGCTGTAATTGGTGATCAGAAGTATTTGTTAGATGAGTGAATTTTAAGAATTTTTTTTACCTTGTTTGCTTGGTAAGGGAAGAAGGGTTATTTTTCTGCTGATGTTATGGTCTGATCCACGTGTCCCCACAAACAAATGTGTTCTGAATGCTTGATCCCCAGCTGATGGCAGTTTGGGTATTAGAACCTTGGGGGAGGTATGTTGTTGAGGGTGGCCTTTGGGGGTCAGCTTCCCCTTTGCCAGTGTTTGGCACATCTCCCTGCTGCTGTTTGCCAACTGCTGTGGTGGAGGTGATGTCCACCCCTTTGCTCATGCCATCATTTCCACCTGCCATGATGGGGCTCCCCCTGGAGTTCCTAAGCCAAGATAAACCCATTCCTCCCATCAGCTGCTTTTTGGTTGGTTCACCAAGAACACTGACTACCACAACTTACATATTTAGAATCCCGTCAGTCAGTCATGGCAGGGAAGGCATGGCAACAGCGGTTCCAGGTGGCTGGTCACATTGTATTCCTTTGCAGTCAGGAAGTAGAGAGGATTCACGCTTTCTCCTTGCTTGAAAGTTTTATTTTATTTTATATTTTACTTGCAAGCAGAGAGAGAGAGACAGACAGAAACAGAGACAGAGACACTGACAGACAGATGGGGCACACTAGGGCTTTCTGCCACTGCAATCAAACTCCAGATGCATAGGCCTACTCTGAGCATCTGGCTTTACACAGGGGTACTCTAGAACTGAACCCATGTCATTAGGCTTTGCAATTAAGTACCATATCTCCAACTCTAAACATTTTTTAAGTAGCATTATTCACAGAAATAAAATATATATATTAACAGGTTTCATTAGGATATTTCCATAAATGTATATAGTAGCTTTGGTTATCTTCCATTATTTCTTCTTCTTTCCCACTGAGGACCTTCTTTTTTTTGTTTGTTTTGTTTTGTTTTTGGTGACCGGCTGCATTTAATTATGCTTGTGGCTGCACTCCCCAAAATACGACTTTTCCTCTTCCAGTAACCACTTTAGATCCTCAGAGAAAGACAGGACTTCTTGAGCCCCTTCTTATTTTTATTTCATTCCTTGATTTTGTTTTTGGCCTTTAAAAATTAAAATTTTGGTATGAAGACCCAAATAAATTTAAATTAGAATGACTATTATTTCCATCCTGGTCTGCACTATAGGGTGCATAATTAATATTTAGTAAATATTTAAAGGATAGATGGGCAGTCTTTATGGGTGCTGTAGTTTTTGGCACACAGAACTTAATATTTTTAAGTTGTAGGTTTTCCTTTACAGTATTTCATGGCAGTAATACTTGAAGTTATACAGGCTGTTAATTTAAAATATTGATTATTTTAACTTTTACTATCAGCATAAATACATGCTTTGATTATGGGCAAGACTCCCTAGAGTGTGAATTAGAGAAAGCTAATGTGTATAGAGTTTATTATGATTGATTGGATTTAATCAACACACTAGGAAGGCTTTTTGTGCAAATATTATTTTTCTTAATTTAAATCCTGTTTGTTCAGCATAACTGAAACAGGATGTCATTAGTCTATGAGTGAGTATTTGAGATGCTTCAGACGTTTGGGAAATCTGACTGTTAATGAAAATTTAACATATGATTATCTTCTGAACACAGTTCCAGTGCACTCAGGTTTGTCCAGTTTTGAATTATGAATTTTTTTGCATATTTCAAGATTTGACTTCCTGCTTGGATTGTAGGTATGTTTACATGGAACAATGTATATTACAATCATAATTAACACAGGGAGCCAGAGTAGAGGGTTCCTTTGCTAGGTTTTATTTGCAGTGAAGACAGCCATGAAAAGGCAGAGCAGTTGCTACCTATCAGAAGTTGTAGAACAGTTCTTATTTTTTTGTTTGTTTCTTTGTTTTTGTTTTTTGAGATAGGGTCTCAAAAACTATCCCAGGCTGATCTGGAATTCACTATATAGTCTCAGGGTGGCTTTGAAATCAAAGCCATCCTCCTACCTCTGTCTCCTGAGTGTTGGGATTAAAGGCATGCACCACCATGCCTGGCATGTAGATCAGTTCTTATTCTTTATGAATATTAAAGCACAACTTTATGCTCAGAAGCTTTTTGGATCCTTATATCCATTTAAGACATCTGGTTTGAAAAACATCCTAACTTTGGTCTCCACATAATATTGTCGATTGTTCCAGAACTTGTTGTCCTTTGGATGCTGACTTTTGCTATCTAACAGTTTTTGAAATAAACTGCTGCTCCTTTTTATGTGACATTGACTGGGTGCTCTTTTCCAGGCTATAGGATAAGTACTTTTCATACATGATCTCATATAAGTAGCAAATTAATATATAGAAGTTAAATGATTTGCCCAGGGAAAGCCAGACCATGAACAGACAGGTTTGTATGTGTGTGCCTCTAATTGAATCATCACAGAATGCATTCTCCACTGGAGAGATGTCATAGTTATTCATTGCCTATGAACTAGTTGACCTCTTATAGGCTAGCTGCTTACAGTTGGATCCTCATTCCACGTCTGGTCAAAACAGGCAATTTGCACTAGTTTCTTGACAGTCTTCCTCTGTGGCTGTAAGATAGTCTCCAGTGTCAGCTCACTGTATCTTAGAACACAGATACAATTGCATATAGCTTAACCATGGGGACATGGTTAAAGCTGATTTAGTCACTGTATGAATGGCATAGAGCACACGTTCATTCACAGACTTCCTGGTGTAGGTCAGGCAATCCACGAGGCCTTTTGTTGTAATCCAGAGACACAGAAAACATGAATTGTATGAAGCTATTGCCAGAATAATGTGGTATTCTGCATTACATCAAATGCCTTTTCTTTAAAAGGACATAGTAGTAAACACATAAACCAGCTTCATAGTCACTTATGATTATCCAGTGTTCTTCCCTGAGTGAGCAGAGCTGCACATGCTGTCCTTTTAAATGCCTGAGAGTGGTGGAGGTTTGTGGACACCAGAGGAAAACATTGTGTTATGATGTGATAATGGCCCCGAGGTCACTGCGTCATAGAACCTTTTCACCTTTATTCTGATCTTATCAGACCAACATCTTATATCAAGCCTTGGTGGATGGGAACATTCCCATTGGGCACAACACTTATTATTCATAGACAGGCAAATCTAGCTGGCACAGTAGCCCTTTCTCTTCTCAGTCTCTTTCCAGCTCCTCTGAGGTTTTCTGATGCTTCTGTGCTGGCATTTCCCTCAGTGTCAGGAGCAGAGGAAAAAGACCACAGGCATGATCTGTGGAGGCTACTTTTGAGAACCAGAGTTCCTTCTCCAAGTGGATGGTGGCACATTTTCCTGCTTTAGTCCTGATTTGTCTTGAACAACAGGCAGAAGGACATTGAACCTGGGTTGTTAGGCTTTGCAGGCAAGTGCCTTAACCAAAGACCCATCTCTCCAGCCCTACAAGATCTCATTTCTAATTAATTAAAGCTGCCATCAATGATAATTCTTAGATGCTTCCTTAATCTTTTTTTTTATTTTGTCAGTCATATATCTATCCTTCCTCCTTGAATCTAGCAAATATTTGTTGAGCACTTGGTATGTGCCAATTACTAAAACTAAAATAAATACAAAGGAGGCTTCCGCCCTATAAGGAATCAGGTAATTAAGTAAGTGAGTAAATTTTTATAAGTAGGATACAATGCTGGAAAAGAAAGAAGCCAATACTTGCTGGGAGAATAATCCTAGAAGTAGATGCCCATGCTTTAGGAATGATGGTCAGTGAAGTCCTGACTGAGGAAGAAAGGTGGGGCTTTCAAGCCCTACTCTCTGGGAAGAGAGGCTCCAGCCTGGGATGGAGTTGTAGAGGAAGATGCTAAGTGCTCTGGGCAGGCGTTCCTCCTCCATGACTGTTCTTACCATAGCCATGTGTCTGTGAGTCTTGGAGAGCAAATCTTCTCATACCTTTGTCTTTGTCTTCCCCTCAGCACTGAGAACAGTGCTTGCCATACAGTGTGCAAATCAGAAGATGTTCAAGGTGGAGTGCCCAGCCCGGGGGAGTGTCTGACTGTGCTCATTGTGTGAACCTGATGGCAAGGAGATGTGCTTGCTGCTGTGGTGCTCTGCGAGTCCTGTTACTTACCACATTATGCTCACATGCATGGTTCTCTAGAGCGACCTTACAATAAAGCTCTACAGAACATTCAGCATGTGTAATTCCTAGTGGATCACCAACAGACGAACTGTGCAAACAGGTTCTTTATTCCACAAGTAAATGCAGCTTACATTCTTGAGTGTTTTCCTGCCTATAGTAGAGATGATTAGTTTAGGGTATATTGTCTATGAGCATATCTATATTTTACTATACATTGATGGTTTCCACATTGGACTCTTAGGAACTTCACCAAATACAAAGTTCTAAATCATACTCTGGAAATACCTTATTGACCCATTTGTTTGGAAAAAGATCCTTAACATTGATACTTGTAAAATCTCTTTCATTTATTTTGAGGAGATTGGAGAAGTCAACTCCTCAGTACTTGATTCTTGGTACTTTGGATAAGAGCATAGGTTTGGGAACCATTGAGTGGGGTGGTGACTAGGCATGGTAAGACATGGTGGACACTTCCAACATTGTATACAGTGGTAGTCGTGGGTCACCATAGGCATGTTACACAGTAAGTGCTGACATGCTAACTGTTGTCTAGCGAATAGGTAGAGGTTGGAGTTCACTAGGAAAAGGTAATGACTTTCAAAAGAAAACTTAGAAGAAAATGGCACACTTTGGGGGCAACAAACATTTAATCTCCAAATAAATCAAGAATCTCAAACTTTGATAAAACAAAGTTTATTTCTTGAGCTACATGTTGGACAGGATAATAATTAAACCTCTTATCTCTTCTTGTAGAGATTGCATTTTTCCTTCCCCAAAGATTCCAGTTTAGCTTCCGAGGAAAACGGTGGCTGTTGCTTAGATGGTTGACTGTTTTAAATTCCATTTTAGTTAAGACCCAGCTTTGAAAAGGTCAGTAAGAATTCTGATGACTTAGGTTGGTTTGCTGCACTTTAGAGTGAGGGGAAATAATTCAGACTTGAAATACACTAGTGTCTAAGTAATATTTTCATTCCCTTTTCTTTGTTACACTTCTTTAATTCCCTCATATGCATACTTCTAACTTCGTTTTTGTTTGAATTTAGGGTCCAGGTAATTTGTAGGCATTGATACAAACTCAAGATTTGCATCTAGCTCATACAAAAGAATCCAGGAGAGTTGCTGAGCCATTGTAGATTTATTTATAGTAAAGATACCATCAATCCATGGACTGCTCATTCCACTAGGGACACAACTTCAAGCCACACCAGCAAAGTTTCCTGGCTCACAGTAGACACTTGTTGAATACTTGGTAATGGTTTGTGAGGTGTCTTAGTGTTGGGTACATGTCAGTAACGTGCAGATGGTGGCAGATGTGCAGATTCAAGTCAGCCTTTGGTCTATTTCATGTGGGTATGTCCTTGCTCTCATCAGAAGATTCCCTGAACCACTAGCACCCTAAATACATTGGGCACATTCCCTTTAACACTACTTTTACTTGAATTCATATATAAATAATCATTTTAACTCTTTTGGGAGGGTGGCGATTTGCCCAGAATAAAAAGCCAGGCTATTCTGTGGGTTGAACATGCTAGGGGAACATTAAGATGCCGTGTTGTGCCAAATATATGGAAATGACACCATATGTTTCACAGTCCACATTTGAGATCCCATGGGGATGGCATGCAGGCATGTGATAAATCAGAGTTTTAGCTATAGAACTAACCCAGGTAACAATGCAGCTTGAAAGAGTGTACAAGGGTGTGTATGTGGGGTGGGGTGACGTGGGAAAGCCTGGCTTAATCTCCTGAAAAAGAATTCCTTGTAGTTCTTCATATACTAAGTCCCTATTCTCTTTCTTTTGCTTTGCACATGTGTGTGTATGGTATGTGGTGTGTGTGTATATTTGTGTGTGTGTGCATGTGTGTCTTACATGTGCAACAAAGAATCACACACGCTGTTTTAAAAATTAATCAGTTTGTGTGTGGGTGCATAAAACGTGTGTGGGTGTGCATCAGGTGTCTTCCTCAACTGCTCTCCATCCTTACAAAATATTTTTTAAAGTGACATACATTCTCACCTTGATTTTTTTGTTTTGTTTTGTTTTTTGAGGTAGGGCCTTATTCTAGCCTAGGCTGACCTGGAATTCACTATGTAGTCTCAGGGTGGCCTTGAACTCATGGTGATCCTCCTACCTCTGCCTCCAGAGTGCTGGGATTAAAGGTGTGTGCCACCATGCCTGGCTTCATGTTTTAAGACAAGAGTTTTTCACCAAACCTAGAGCTCAGCTCACCAATTTGCCTACTCTGGGTAGCCAACAAGCCCAAGGGATCCTCCTGTCTCTGCCTCTCAAATGCTAGTATTACAAGCACTTGCTTAGCATTTATACGGATGCTTGGGATATAAACTCAGGTCTTTATGCTGGTGCAATGAACACTTTACTGACTGAGCCATCTTCCAGTCCACATACAAGCTATTTTTTAAATTGGAGTTTACTGTGTTCCAGAGACTGAGGACATACAGCATGCATTCTCACTTACTGCTAATAGTAATATCAGAGACAGTCATGCATCTTCCCCACTTTGTCAGGCGAGGACGTCATCTTCAGCTGTCTTCTTACCCTAGTTTACAGGACAGTACTCACTGTGTAAAAAGCATTCAGTGATTTTTGTACCAGGTACTTGCTGTGTATAAAGCATTCAGTGATTATTGTACCAGGGACCTGGTGCAATTAATTTTCTTCCCCTTTTCTTCTATTTGTTGGTCATTAAATTTACCAAAAACCTGTGTACATTTCTCCACTGCTTTCCCTGTGTACCTTCTCCCTGGGTTATCATACCTCCTACCAGGGCCATTACAGGAGTTAATATTGCCTGTTTTCTAATTGGTTCTCTATAGAGAGTCATTAGAGACTGTTCTAAAAAAAAATCCAGTGTGAGCTCATCCCTTCTGTTTGCAACCTCTCCATGGTTTCTTGTTCATCTTAGAACCAAATCTGTGGCCTGACTGTACCACCAGACCTGACATGGTCTAGCCTGGCCCCTGCCTTGTTTGATGAATACCATGCTTATCCCTCAGTCTATGTCTTCCAAGCTCAACAAGTCCTCCTACCACACACCTCAGGCTTCATATAGGTGTCCTTAATACTGCTTGGAAGATTGTCCAATATTCCCATCCTGTCATGGTTTGATCCAGGTGTCCCCCATAAACAAATGAATGTGTTCTGGGTAATGGATAATCAGCTGATGGCAGTGTGGATTTTACAACCTCTATGGAGCTGTGTTGTTGGGAGCGGGCTTATGGGGTTATAAGCTAGCTTCCCCTTGCCAGTGTTTGGCACACTTTCCTGCAGCTGTTTCCAGTGCTGTGGTGGAGGTGATGTCCACCCCTCTGCTCATGCCATCATTTTCCCTGCCAGGATGGAGTCTCCCCTTGAGTCCATAATCAAATAAACCCATTCCTCCACAAGCCACTTGCTTGGTTCTTTCTGCGCAGCAACAGGGTAAGCTGACTGCAACATATCCCCTTGTGTCCTGAACTCAGCCCAGGAGCTCTTCCCAAAGGAAATCCTTCTCTGACCTTTAAATCTCTTCATGTCCTTGGACCAGTTATCACCCACATAACCATGAATTTAGGTGATGATTTGATCTGTGATTAGTACTGGACTAGAAGTCTTAAGAATTCACAATCCTGGGCTATGGTAGGTGTTCAACAAGTATTTATTGGACAAAAGGTTGAATGAATGAATAAATGCACAGAAAATAGACAGAATTTCTTTGGCTGAGATCCCTGACTGGATATTTCCTATTATTAGAGGGAAATTTTAAAGGAAGGTAACTTTACTATATTGTAGAATTTAAGTTGTGTTATAGCATAAAGAGATTGCATGACTTTTCTGTCCATTTACTTTGGAGTAAATCACTTATGCACAGAGAGAGGTAAAGTAACTTGCCCAGAGAATACAGTTACTCAGTGTCATGTGTCTTTGTTCTGTCCTTTGAATTATGTGCAGGAAGAAGCATGCACACTTTCCTAACTCTGTAAAGTGTCTTTGGTGTGCTGAGTCTGTAGGAACTGCATAAATATTTGATAATATTGATGTTGTCACATCTGCGTCTGATTTTCCCTTTGAGACCATGTATTGCTATTTTCCTTCTTGTACTCCGGTCTGTTCAGAATTGAATGGATGACAGTCTGAAGATATGCAGATTCAAGGAGAGTGTTCACAGATAGAAGCAGCTCCTGCTTTCTGTCCACCAGGCTGAGGCCAACATATCTCTCCTCATATTCTTGGGGTCAGAGGAGCTGTGTGCATCTATAGCTTGTCAGTATGTGGGTGTGCTCAGTTCTCCACATCTAGACTGAATTCCTGTACATGGATACAAAGCAGATAGGCACACATGCTGGGTTGATGCCCGAGAAGGGCAGGAGCCATCCTGTGCCCCTCCCATTCAGATTCTGTGAGTCCATTAAATATTGAAAATCCACCAGTACCTCTCCTTTCAGTTCTCTAATAGCATGCGTCTCCTGCAGGCCTGAGCATCCCCAAAGCTCCTGGCTGCTGTGTGCATTTCCAGCATGACCTGGGTCCTGGAGAGTGTCCCCCTTTTCAGAGTAAGGCAGCGTTCTGTCCTGCAGGTGCAGTAGGTACTGGATTAAGCAGGTCTGCGGTTGCAGACAGACAGCAGGCTCCGTTGTAGCGTGGAGCTGTGTTTGGATTGGAGTTTCCAGGGCCTTATCAGGAGCCACCCCTGGTGACACTGCCAGTGCCAGAACTAACTTTGACTTTCACTCCTCGCCAAGGGCTTGCAGAACACCTTAAAGGAAGAAAGATGGAGGCGCTTAGATTTCAGATGTTCATGCCCTGCTCCTTTGAAAGCTTGTATCTGTAAGTGAAGTTTTCTTCTGGAAATTACTCTGAGACCACTTATCAGGAGCCTTTCATTTTTTATCTGAGGGGGAGGAGAGAGGCAGGGAAGGTTTGGGAATTAGAAATACTGGATATCACTGCGACCGTGACTTTAATCAGCTGCAGCCGTAACCTCTTGTGAGTGGATGTGACAAGGGCAGCAACTAATTTGAGGGAGGCGGAGGGTCAAGATGCCCATTCTTGTCCTTTCATTTAAAATTGATTATTGGCCCTAAATTAATAATGGCAAAAAAATAATTAAATCCCGACTGCCTAAAACAAAATCTGTTAGAATAGAGCCTGGGACTCTAAGGTAGGCTGCAGCTGACTGTGCTATTATTAAGGAAAGCATTTGTTCTGGAAAACAGCAGGCTTTTAGTAGTTATGGTCAAAAATGCCACATTGCCACACTGTGGATATCTCTCTCTTTAGTTTAGAATCTCTCCCTCTCTTTCTCCCTGCTCCCTTCCCCCCCCCACTATGGAATGGTCACAGTTGCATAGATAAATATCTCATTTGCATTTTCATCTATTGCCTTTTTCTCTTTTAACGAGGATACAAAATGTTTGGACATCATTAGAATCATCTGTTTGGTTTCATTGGCAGTCGTAAAGAAATCCTGAGATGGGGACAAGTAAAGTGGATAAAAGGTCCCCTCTCCCCAATTTACTTTCCCTGTTAGGCAGTAAGATCTGAAAGCAATAGGAAAAGCCAAGTCTCTAAATGAACAGGCATTCAAGCAAATCAGTGTATGCAAAAGGCTCCTCTGGAGCTTAATAATTATTTAACAAGCGTTCCTGGGTCATGAGAGAGGTTCTGAGTAAGTCAGGGAGCATTCTGTTCTGCAGCTCATGAAGGTGTGTTGAAAGGCGGCAAGAAGAATGGAAAAATACTAGATCTAGCAGGACTATTTTTAGAATTTGATTCTTAAAAATAAGACTCCCATAAATTGAAGTGTGGGTGAAAAGTCCATCATTTGCAGTCGATGCATCTTTAAGCAGTCCCATAAAAGGTAGTTTTCAAAATGATTTCTAATTCCTTGTGCCTTTATTTCTTCCAAAGCTCATCTTTAAAAAGATACTTGGACTTTTTCATTCTGTGTGTCATTAAAACAGTTTAATTACTCATCTCTTTAAAATGGGAGAACATTTCATGAACAAAGCATATATCATTATGTATTTGAAATGTCATTACGCTAGAAATTTTTATAAATGTCTACCTTATAAATCAGGTAATAGTTGGGGGGATGATTTTTGCACTGTGACTCATCCTTTATAAGATCACACTCTACAACTTTGCTAATTTTCTTTAAGGCTCCGTTTGAGCAAGCTAATGAACATCACCACCAAATGAAACTCAATTTTCTGACACAGTGTGAGGGGCAGTAGTCATACTAAATGTAAATTTCAACCCAAATTAATTCTTAATTTTAGTTTCTTTTCCTAGTTATTTAAAATATTTGTCATAAGAAAAGGAGTGTGTTCTCTTTACCCTGAATGAAATTATTGGAAAACATCTTTGATGAAAACTTGAATACCAAGTTGTTGGGCTATTTTCAGGCATAAGCATTCTTATGCCTGAAAATCAGGCCTGAAAATTGTTTTACATTTTTTAAAAAGAAGGCCAAAGAATACTACAGGAGAAAGCAACATAGTAGAGTCTTGTTTCTCTCTTTAAAAAAAAAAAGTGTGTATGGATGTGTGTGTGTGTGCATATGTGTTTGTCTGTGGGGGGGGGGACACACATGTGTGTGCCAGTGTGCATCCATTTATATACATAGAGACCAGTGTACAACCTTAGGTATCATCCATAGGAATGTTGTCTATCTTTTTTGAGACAGTGTCTCTCATTTGCTTGAAGTTCACCCAAATTAGGTTAGAACGACTATCAAGACGTCCCCAGGGATCCTCTCATGCTGGGATAATAGGCTCGGATCCTCACAGCCAGCATTTTATATAGATCTTATGGATGGAACTCAAGTCTCTGTGCTCCCTTGCAAATGCTTGCTTGCTTGACTGACCAAACTATCTAACCCTACATTTTTTTCTCTCTTGGAAATAACTTTTCAGTTTTTCCTCATTTTGGAATATTAGAATGTTAAGAGGCTATCATTTCTGGAATGAAAACATAGTGTGCTGAGACTGGAATCCTAGACCCAGGGCCCATTCTCTTGTCTTTTGTATTTGATATACTTGAGCTATGAAGTATGTTGCTATTTCTTTCTCTAATTTAGTACTAAGTGAGTTTCTTCAACTCTGGATTTCTCAATTACTAATTTCTAAGTTGAGCTTTTGAAGGGCATGGTTAGTGTGGATACTGTGGGATCTACATCTTGTATCTCTATCTCAGTCTCTCTATATCATCTGTTTTTATAGTTATCAATCTGTATCTAAATATGTTTTACTAAATATATTTCCCCAAGTCTAATTCACTGCTGACCCCCTGGTTGCTGTTTTGGTGAAAAGAAAATGCTATTGAGTAGATTCATTGATTGTAAGGTCCCGATTTCAGAAATCTTGGAATGTCCACTGAAGTGTCTCTTAAAATTAAGAAATGTGTTAGATCCATAGCTGTCAGAGTCCTTGGTCACTGATAATTCAAGCATATTGTTTGATTGAAGGGCCTTTACAACTCAAGTTCTGGTATGATTTGATTCCTTAAAGTGGAATGTTTTTTAGAAGTTTAATACCAAGTTTATGTATTGAACAATATTTATCTTGCCTGTGTTCTGGGGAATGTATAGTATGAATAAAACATCTGAGTATGGAAAAGGTGGCTCAGTGGTTAAGTGTACTGAGGGGGCCTGAAACCACTGGTTTGAATCTCCAGATCCCATGTAAACAGCTGGGTATGGCCATATGTACCTGTAAACCCAGTACCACAAAGAGGAGCAAAGACCAGGACATAGCCCAGGCTTGTAAAAACCAGCAAACTTTGGTATTGTTAAGAGACTCTGGTTCAAATAAGAAAGGACAGATGAGTAATGACACAGGACACCCACCATTGTCCTCCAGCCACTGCAGGTGAGTTCATGGGATGCTGCAAGGACATGTGCATGCACCATACATACCATACCACCCTCCCACACATCTCTGCCCTCAATGTAATGGGTTCCTCTTGGTCATCGAGGATCAGGTATATACTAGCTTCACCTTTAAGTCCAGAGGTCATTCTCCTGGTTCACAGTGTCTCTTAGGATTCCAGCCAGTGTGGCCACATTATAAGAGACATTGATGATGGAAGGTTCAAAAGTGGTTATCATTTTAAGAGATTTCCTGGAAGTACTACATGACATTCCATCTTAATTTTGTGTGTGAGTGTGCCTGTAGACAGCAGAGGACAGTGTTCAGGAGTCTGGCCTTTCCTTACCCTTTGTTTGAGGCAGGGTCTCTTGTCACTGCTCCAGGCAAACAGGCCCACAGTTTCCACTAGTCTCCTGTCTCTACCTCCCTTCCTGCTGTAGATATCCCAAAATCATGTCTGGCATTTTACGTGTGTTCTGGGGATTTGAACTTAGGTACTCGTGCTCGCACAGGTAAGGGTTTCACTCACTGAGCCATCTATCTCACCAGCCTTTGTCTTACTGGGTGGATTTAGGCATGTAACCATCTTGGATCTTTTAAAGCTGGCAAGTGTGGCAAGCACTGTTTCTCCTAAAACAAGGGGAAAGTAGCAAAGTGGATGCTAGCTGCTGAACATCCCGAGTCTGACCTCTGAAACATTTTGACATCAGCATGGTGCCATGACTAGAAAACCTGGACAGAAGTTACAGAAGAGGAATACTAAAAATACTGTTCAAAATGACCTCTAGTTTGCTTTATAAGGTGTATATGCAACAAAGTGATTGCACATGTAGGCTTGTGATCCATCCTGAAGGTATTATATATTTGGAAATATTCCTGTAACGGGAATTTAGGCACATCGGATAGATACCCAGGGCCTCACCCTGAGTTCCTGTCTTGAAATGCCAAAGAACTGGACACTTGGACAGAAATTTTCTTATCACACATTTATTCTAGATTAGAGTCCGTTAAGGGAAGGGAAAGGAGTAGGGGATCAGCCCAGTCACCACGTGGTCTGCAAGGTTTGTAAATCATCATCAAAAGTGCACAGAATCACCAAAAAGTGAAAAGAAATAGCACATATGTTAAAGGGAAAATTCTAACCCCCCCTCTCTGATCCTGGTAAAGCGATCAGAGAGGGGAAGGGGCACAACTCACTGGCTGGGTCCGCATACCTCCAGTCCAGCAGTCAGGAGAGGACAAAAAAAAAAAAAAAAGAAGAAGAAGAAGAAGAAGAACATGTCCCAAGTTCAAATTAAGACCTTTAAAGTTTTTTGCTGGGGGGAGTGGCAAGCTCTGGCTTGGGTGTGTCCTTGATAATGAGACATGAGGTCACTGTCTGAGGCCATGCCCTATCTGCCTGTGGGAGGGTTCTTCCTCTCATTCCATATTTGGAAGGCATCTGAAATACAGCCATTTGGATAAGGGATATGCAACCTGTACATTATTTTAATTTTAAATATTAGGGTGACACAGTAATGACCTTTATTTTATTTTCATAAGAAAGGGTCTCATTCAAGCTCAGGCTGACTGGAACTAACTCTATAGCTCAGACTGCCTTTGAACTCACGGATTAACTTGTTGGTTTTTTTAAAGGCTTTTTAAAAAAATGTTTTATTTATTCATTTTGAGCAGAGAGATACAGAGAGATGAGAGAGAGAGAGAGAGAGAGAGAGAGAGAGAGAGAGAGAGAGAGAGAGAGAGAGAGAGAGAGAGAGAGAGAGAATATGAGAACACCGGGGCCACCACCTTGTGGGTCTGGTCTGGCATATGTGGGTACTGGGGAATTGAACCCTGGGCCTTAGGCACTGGAGGCAAGTGCCTTAACCGCCGAGCCATCTCTCCAGCCCTTAAGTTGTTTTTTGTTTTTTACTTTCTGTTTTTTCTTTGAGTCATGGTCTTACTCTAGCTCAAGCTGGCCTTGAATTTAAGGCAATCCTTCTACCTCTACCACTTGAGTCCTGAGATTATAATTGTGGACCACCATGCCCAGCTGACATCTTCTAAAACCTCACAGAGGCCAGCTGTGGGATTCTATGACATATCAAACTGGCTTTGACCCCCCCCCTGCAAAAAAAGAGATGGACTGGCCTTCCCGAATGGGTGCCCAAGGTTTGTTGCGTGTGCTTCATGAACCCCTTACGGGTGGTGTGATCCAGATGCCTGATGCTACCCAAGCACTGCTCCCTCCCTCCCTCCCTCCCTCCAATTTCCTTCTTTTGGCTCCCATTGCTGTTTCATCTAGCTTCACTCCTTTCTCTGATAGACTCAACTTCCAGACTTGTCTCCTGTCAGCTACCTGAACTTGACAGAGTATTACTTTAACTACCACCATCACAGTTGGAGATAGAACTATAACTCTTAGCAAACTGTTTTAAAGCACAAAGCCCTTTCTGACTTAGTCCCTGTGGTCACAGGATGGGCATGCTGCTTGTCCAGTCCTGGCTTTATTTTCATGTCTGGAGGCAGTAGTAGTAGGTCCCCAAGCTGAAAGGAAGGGAGGCTGGTTCTTCATAGTGAAATCAAGACACTATCCCAGAGAAGCTGGACCGGATGCTGAGCAGTCATGCATACCTTGTGAGTGCCATGTTGCTGATTGTATGGTTGCCTCCTAAACCATGGCAGGTGCACTCACATTCTGATGTGTACCTATGCATTCACATGGTGTGGTAATGTTTCCATCAGGCAGGTATGGCATTCAGCCCTTGTTGATTATGGAAATCTAAAGGTCTGGACTCAGCCTGCTACAGTGTTGTCTAGACAAGTCTCTGCACATGCCCTGTGACCAGGACAATTGTCTAAGTAGGTACAGGAAGGATTTCTGCTTAAAAATTCTTCTAATATCTCATAGCTGAATTTTATGATTAGATTTTCCCAGTTTGGGATTTAAAAACATGCACAGTTTTAAAACTTACTTGAAGTCGGGCATCTTGCCATCTACATGAGTTACTTTCAGGGGATTTTTTTTTCTTTTCAGAACCTCTTTTTTTCTATTTATTTATTTATTGAGTTTTTGATAGAATTTCTTTTTTATTAATTATTTTTTTTTTAACATATGTTGTAGTGTGTCCCCTATGTCAATCCCCATTTCTCAGTAAGGTTATTGGTGTTCACTGTGGGGTAATTAGGACTCCCGTCTCTGGGGGGAGCTGTGTCTCATGGTGTTTCTGCCTTGTGGCTCTTATAATCTTCCAGCCCCTTCTTCTGCAACAGTCCTTTCCTTTACTTTTTTTAAACCAATGCCTTACTGTGCACATGCTTCTCTTTGATGGTGAGAGATTTTTGTATACTGGGAGAAAAATAGCATCAACACATTGACCCAAAAAAGTTTTTCAAAGAAACAAAATACATTGTTTGGAAGAAATAAGGCTGCTGCTATGCTCATATTTGACCACTTGTGAACATGAGAAACTTTCCATATTATCCTCATTACTTTTTTATTTGCAAAATTAATTTCAGATACATGGAAGGCTTATCTACTTTTCAGGATCCTTTAAAACATAGCTGTGAGGCACAAGTGGGGTGGCATGATTGGATGGAATAAGTGAGAATGGAGAACATGGGCGGGGTTCAGCTTTGCATGGTTCCTGTTCCAGGGTCTCTGCCTCAGAAGAATGTCTGAGTGTCAAGAGTGTGCCAACCCTCAGTGGCTACTGCGGACAAATGGAGAGCAGTTGTGGCAATAAGACAAATAACTATAAAATTCTTTTTTTTTTTAAACATAGTTGTAAGATTAACTTTATTTTTTTTATTGTCCATAATGAGTTACAACATTCAGTGGGCAAACTTTTATTTGATTTAAACTACTTCTTAACAAGACATTGACAGGGCTCTTTGAAGTGTCTAGAAGCACGAGACCATGGAGGAGCAGTGAAAATGCAACTTCTACCAAATCTCAGGTATGAAAATTACCTGGAAAAGGGTTTGTAGGCTGGGCTGTGGCTAGGTGGGTAAAAGCAATTGCTGTTTAAGCATAAGGACCTATTGGACTTGAGACAGTCAGATTTACCTGTCCAGAACCCACATAGAATGCTGGGCACAGCCAAGCACAACTGTAGAGTGGGGTGAGGGCAGAGACCAGAGAATGGCTGGAGCTCATTGACAAAAGGCAGTTCTGTGATGACGGAACTCAGTTTCAAGGAGAGAGGATGTTGAGCATTAAGAAGACCTCTGATGTTCTCTTCTGGGCCATGCTCAGATATCTTCACACACAGATGCATATGCTGGACATCACAAATACTACACACCCCATACCACACACAGATCTCGCACACACACATAGAAAGTATTGTTCATTTATTAGTTACAGATGTCTCTAAACTTGCTGAGCACTAATTTTTTTTCAAGCAAATCCTATCAACAGTCTTCATCAATTATGTAAACATGCTACTGTGGCAATATACCAATTGTGCTAATTTGTACAAAACTTGAAAAGACAATGATGAGGTAAAACAAATATAATGAATGCCCTCTAATTGTTTTCCTTGCACCTTAGGGAATCACTTCTTCTGTAACTGTTTTTGGAGAATGTTGATGTACTGGGAGGTGTATTAAGCATGTGTCTGCAGGTGTACATGTGTCTGCAGGGGCATGTGCATATATGTACATGTGGGTGTGGACATGTACATGTGCCAGAGGACAACCTCAAGTATCATTGTTCAGGAACACCATCCACCTTTTTTGAGACAGGGTCTGTCATCGGCTTGCACCTTCTTAGGCTAGATTGGCTGCTAGTGAGCCCAGTGATCTGCCTGTTTTGTCTCTCCAGTGCAGGGATTATAATACATGAATATGGGGATCAAACCCAGGTCTTCATTCCTGCAAGTGAAATACTTTACTAACTGAACTATCTTCTAGCCCCCATTTTAATTTATGAGTTGTTGACACTACTTTTGCCTGGTACCTTTTGAAGGTCTGGCTTAAAGAATATGGATATTGCTGAATAGTCTCTACTTTCTGCAGATAAATTGGTGTTAGGTAAGTAATAATATCAGGTTTTTATTCTATATGATTGGCAGTTCTGAGCTTTTATTAGAATTTTTTTTGTTATAGTGAAAGGCACACATCTCTAGAGATGGGGTCTGTCCAGTTTGGACACCATAGTACACCAATGCCCGGCTGAGTCTTATCTCAGAAAAGTAGTCAGATACTAGTCGAAGGTAAAAAAGCAGAGAAAGACATGTTGCATATTGTGAGTCTTTTTATTTTCTCTGTACAGGAAACCCACAATATTTATCATTTAACCTGCTAAGTTTTCCAGTAAAACCTGGAATCTGGATAAATGTTGCTTCTTTCTTTTGTCACTAAAACCATTTCAGTAACAGAAGAAGCCCTGGAGAGCTCAGTGTTTGACACCAAACTATAATATCTAGAATTTTCCATCTACATGTGTCGCATTCCCAGCTATATGGTTATATATATATATATGGTTGGAGTTTTCGTTGTTTTGTGTTTGAGACAGAGTCTTATATTGCCCTGGTTGGCCTTGAACTTGCTGTGTAACTCAGGAAAACCTTGAACTTCTGATTCTCTTGTCTCATTGCTTCTACCTCCCAAGGGCTGGCATTGCAGACATGTGCCAGCACACCCAGTTAATGGGTACTGGAACTCAAACCAAGGGCTTTGTGCATGGACTTAGGAATGTGCCAGAAATCCAGAGACCCTGTCCAGTGGCCCTGTGTCATCACAAAGCAGGAGGCTTTGAAGGCTAAAAGTTTAAATTCAGCAATAAAGGTCACATTTTGTGGCCATCTCACATGCATGCTGCATTCCAACTGCTGAGTTGAGAACTTTAATTAAGCCCACACTGGCTCACCCAGTCCCTCTGGTGCATTTAGGGGGTAGATTTTGGAGAAGCTCAGAGAGGTCAAGTGGCTCATTAAAGACCACATTCCTCAGCAGTGGCTAAACTAGAACTTGAGTCCCCTTGGCAGCCCTCCTTGACCAGTGGTGGAGCAAGTATGATGTTTGGGGAGCTGTGTATGCATGCAGGAATGGAGAGGGAACCAGTGTTTTTTTTTTTTTTTTTCCCTTCTGAGGGAGAGATATACGCCTTCCATGTGGAATTAGATCAGAGTTCAGTAATCCAGATAATTGACTTAATGTGAAGGCATCTCAGGAGAATTAATGTGGCCATGGCTTTACCCTGTGAGCATAGAAGCCAGGTATTCCCAGCACCTGGCAGTAAGTATTTGTTGAATCAGTGACCTTTATATAATCTGATTAAAAGGAATCAGACTTGTGGAATTAGGATTATCTAGGCAGGGCTGAGATTTATGGACCTAAGGATGAGTTCAGTTAGCTTTTAAAATTAAACACTTTTGCATCTCTCTCCTTGTGTGCAGTTAGCTACTTCATTGACAGCTCCTTGTTTTGCTGCGTGTGTGGATGTGTGCTGTATGTGTCTGTGACGTATATACCTATGTATGCAGATGCTTGTGCCCCATGCACATGTATACAGAAGTCTTGGGGAGATGTCAGGTGTCCTTTGTCATTCACTCTGTTACTTCAGTCCCTTGGAACGGTCTCTCCAAGCATGGAGTCTGTTTTCACTTAGACTGGCTGTGTAGTCTTTACCTTCCTAGCTCTTCTACTTCCTGTTTAGGCTACAGCTTGTGCAAACAGCCATCCTTGGTTTTTTACATGTGAACTTGGGATTGAACTCAGGTCCTGATGCTTGTGCAGCAAGCAATTTTACCCACTGAGCCATCTCCCAAGCCCACTATTTTTTTTCATAATGACCATTATATTAGCAACAGTATTCTCCCATAGACCCCCAAAACATTGTGCTCATTTTGCCTTGTTAATGTGGCTTTATGTCTTCCTTGTGGTCTGTGAGGTGATTATTGTAGATTCAATTATTTCTAAGGGAACCGGGTGTTCAGAATGTGGTTGAGCAAAGCTGAGAATCTGGGAGTCACATCTCACAGTGCTGAAGCATCCTGCAGGGTGTGTGCAGTGGCGTGGCTCCAGTGTTCCTTTGCGTTTTACCCCCTTATATGACATGTTGAAACTGTCAATTAGCTGAGCTTTAAAGACCTTATACAGCTAGAAAACTCATTTGATATTGTTTCTTTAGTAGGATCTCCACTTACTTGTACTGGTCTATTGTGTATGTCTACATCATTTTTTTTTCCTGAGGGGATATTGCAGACAATGCTTGAAATGATAATGTTGTTGTCTGTGAAGGATGAAACCTTCGTGGGCTTGCTAACTAGTAATTTTACTGTGTCTTCGGAATGCTTTACTGTTAATTGAAAGGATTTTCTGCTACTATCACGACCACTGACCTGCCTTGTGCAGCTAATTAGTGCGATTATGCCGCAGCTGCCGTTGGCTCCACACAAAGGTTTGCGCCGTTCTTATCAAAAGGATCAATCCCCTTGAGAATGTTTGCACCTGACAGGCTTTGAATAGTATGACCACTTATTTATTTATTTTTGAATAGCTACCTCCCTTCTTTTCATGGCTTAGAAAAGTACATTTGAGCTTGGAACACAGACTCAAAAGTGGGGAAAATACATTTTCTTCTGATGCTCTTTTAGTAGGTACTCGGCAAGTGAATGAACAAAGCAGTGACTAGGGAATATTTTCATTGTGCAGATGGATGGGTGCATGATGTATTAACTGTGCTCAGTTTCCATGAGTGTATAAGGGAAATGTAGGAAGAAAACAGTGGAGAAGAAGAGATAGTTCATATTTGAGGGTGCTCAAGAGAACCAATGTGCTGGGTTAAGTCTCCATGTTAGCATGCTCCCTTAGATGGACCCAGTCTCTGGCTAGCCAAGGGGTGACTTTAACCACCCAAGTCATTTTGTCATCATATCCAATTAGCATCTATTATATATACCTCCACTGAAAATAATCTAGTGCTTTATTACAGTTGAAGAGAAAAGTGAAAACTATACTTACCACTCGAATAGCTGCATCTTCGCACAGTCCCTTCTCAGCACTGCGTGTATATATGTACATATGTGTACACCACACTTTCTTTAAATCAGGCTGTAAATGCCCTTTTGCATTGTACCTGTTATGTATTCCTACTTCCCTGTACACATGTGCATTTAAGAAATAGGTAATTTGATTGCATTCATATATTATACTGTACTTAACCATTCTCACATTTTGGGGTCACTTAAGTGATGACTCAGGATATTTTGTAGTTTATAAAGACCTTTGCAAATATCCATCCTTCCACGTTGAGTTGTCACTTAGAAAAATTGTCCATCGAGGAAATTCCTGAATCAAATTGAATTTTTTTTAGCTTTGTGGAAAAAAAAAACATTGTTTCCTTATATAGCATTATCAATATACTTTTTCTTGTCATGAACATGTCTTCTCTTAAATTTGATTCTTCCTAGAGTGTTATTTTTCCTCTAGCTTTTAAAACTTTCTTATATAGTATGGTTTTATTTATATCAATAAATACATATTATGCCATTTTTCATGGCTACATGGTTTTGTGACTGGTGAATGACTTCTAGTATAACTTCCACTATGTGATTTTCCTACAGCATGTCCTACCTATCACTTGAGGACCTGAAGGTTTCTGTCTTCGAGGGGTTTGCAGGGATGGTCAGAGACTTCAAGGCTTACATTTGCCCTTGGTGGGCATCTGAAGACAGTGCTGGCTGGGGCTTTTGCACTCAGTTCAATATGAGATATCAGAGGCAGTATCAGCCTCTGAAACTCAGCAAACTCAAGTGAACATTTTCTCAAATGCTCCCCCTTTTTCTTCCCAGCCACTAAGGTTTTATTCTATAATCCATAAATAGAAGTGTGAAGAATTATAGTTAAATTTAATTAGTAACACAGAACTACTAGATAAGAAAAATAGTGAGAATGAACATTTCTTGAGGCAAGGTTTGGACACTGTTTTATTTAATCCTCACAATATCCCTAGGAGGGAGGGCTTCCAATGATAAGTGGTATAGTAAAAATGTAAAAAACATGTGCAGCTCTTACAAATGGGTCGTGGGTTAAAAAAAAAGCTATTGCTATCCTTCTATAAGGAAACTGAGGCAGAGAGAGGTTCACGACTTGTTAATATCATAGAGTTGACCAGATATGCAACCAAAAACTATAGGGAAAATGGGAATTCTCTTATTGTTACTTAAGGCTGGTGTTTAAATGTTTTAAATAATTGTGAATAGAGTGAGTCTAACAACATCAAACTTAAACCTCAAGGGAATGCATAGAGCACTTAGCAACATGGGCATGATAGGTTGGATAAAAAGGAAGTATGCACAGAGAAAACCAGACAGAGAAAAATGTACTGGAAAGCCAACAATTTTTCTCCTGCCCTTTGCCTAAGAATTGAGGTCCAATTCAGTGTTGTAGTCAAAATGCTTCTTTCAATTTATATTTTCCCATAATAGTAATTACTTGTTAGTTAACATATTAGAAACCTTCAAGGAGTTTAGATACCATGTAGAAGTCATTGTTTGATTCGATTCAGTTATTTAAAAACAAGCCAGTTATTTTTAAATTTGGAAACTTGGGTACCATTACGACCCATGGTTTCTTGCCACTGCACATGATAGCACTATATTTGGTGGTGATGAGTAGTGTGTGTTATAAAATGTCAAAAAAAAAATTTAAGTGGCTTGATAAAAATGTCTAGATGCAATCAGCCTTGCTTCTTTTAATTCAACAACTGATGACGAAAATCTCATCTCCTCCTGCTTTTCAATTACATGGAGTGCTGTTGGGTGCCTTGATTATATTGTGCAGCTCACTTCATAGTTGGGTGCTATTTAGGATACCCCAGGGTGCAGACGAAGGGTCTCATTAGGGTACTTAACATTGTGCTTCTTCTGGTTTTCCACAGCAGTTCTACGGAGCATCCTGGGGCCTCCAAGCCTCCGATAAGCTCCTCCGGCATGACATCACGCATCTTGCTACGCCAGCAACTCATGCGTGAGCAGATGCAGGAGCAAGAGCGCAGGGAGCAGCAGCAGAAGCTGCAGGCAGCCCAGTTCTTGCCACAGAGAGGGCCCACGAGCCAGACCCCTGCCATCAACGTCAGCGTGCCCACCACCCTTCCCTCTGCCACCCAGGTGCCAATGGAAGTCCTTAAGGTATGTGAGTGTCACCCTTGGGGTTGAACTGATCTCCAGCCACTCTGCATTTTGTAGGTGTTTTAATTGCCCTGAACGTGTTTTTGGTCTTATTCACCCATCAGACTTGTTTATGTCATCTCTGTTGGTTCCGCTGGGACTTTGTATTTTAAAAGAAAGAGATAAAAGAGTAATGGTAACCTTCTATAAATGGTGGCAACAGTGTTCCACAAGCCACCCCGGGTAGGAGCTGGTGTCTGTTGTAATGACATCTTTCTTTTGGTAATGGTTAAAACATACAAATCATCTGCAACAGGCCTCAGCTAATGACACATGGATATTTATTTTCAATGGGCACACTTTAACTTTGTGTTTCAGTTAGTAAATCCCGTTTGGCCATAGAAGCCAATTGCTCTAGAAAGTCTCTTCAGATAGAAGATTGTGGTCAAGTATGCTGTTCTTTAATAACCGACTTCATAATCCTTTTACTGATGTGAGTTGTCTGCTTTGGGTCTTTGATTTCTTGCTAGTGGAGAAGCTGCAGGAGCTTGTTAGCGCCATTCTGTTGGGGACATATAGCTTCCTAATTACTAGGGAAAGTTGTAACAAGTCTAAGAATAGACCTCCACTTCACACATGTGCCTTGCACATCACAGGGGAGTGTCCTCATATCACGATAGCCATTTCAATTCTTAAATATGACTGTTAATGAGAAATTTTAAAAGTAGGGAAATCCCCTTATTTTTATTTATTTTATTTTCTTGCCCATTCACCTAATTGATTCATTGTGAAAACCCCACTGTTCCTGTTCATTAGACGATGTGAACACTCCCCGCTGCCGATCCATTGTTGGTCTTTACAATCACTTGTGTGCTCAGGGGAACCCCCCCTTTAAAGTTTACTATTAAAACAAATAGAGGGGGTGATGTGTCTAATTAGGAAGCAGTCTGTGATCCTTATCAGGAATTACGGAAAAACAATTTTAAACTCTAGTATTTTTTATTTGCAAAGACTTTTAAAGTGTTGTGACACAATAGTAGAGTTCTGATAGAGAAAACAGCTGAAATGTATTAGGGCAGAATGACCAAATAGTTTGCAATTTTATTTCATTTTTCTTTAATATGACTTTGGAAATTCTGCTGACACAAGGAACAGCTCTTTTACTCTTCTCCCACTCCCTGTGAAGTAAGGGTATTTTTTTAAATTTAATATTTATTGTCCATAATGACATTATTTAGTGGGCAAACCATGCGTTGTTATCCTGACTTCCCCAATTCCCCCCTCCCCATCCCTGATCAGTTGTATATCCTCCTTCGTGGGCTGTCTGTATACTTTAAGATTCTTCTTGAGTGAACATAGGGAACAATCACTATTTAAGTTTTTAATAGATGTACACTTTAAATTTTCATGTTTGCAAGAATCATAATTGTTTGGTTTTTACCTTAGGTTATTTAAGCTTGTATGAATTAAGTAATCCTAGATGTAGAGAAGTTTGCCATTGTAGTCACCATAATCTTAATGTTTTTAACCTGAAGAGGCAAATTTTAGAGTTGATAAGGTAGACTTGGGCAATTAAAGATATCATCTCATTTGAAAGTGATGTTTAATAATTATATGTAATTGAAATCAGTTTTTCTACTGGACAATTATTTGGTATGATGGACAAATGACCCCCCAAAAATATGTAAAACTACCATTTCTATATTATCTTAAAATTTTACATAATTTCTAAGTGCTTAAATTGTATAATTTTAGAACTATATTAAATTAATATTTACCTTAAATAATTTGAATAATTTATGTTTCCATTTATGATGTTTAGTCTGGAAACACTGAATTGAAGCTCCTAACTGAGGAATACCAGAAAAATAGCAAAAGTTAAACTGCAAATACATTATGAAAACTTGAAGATACAGTCTAGCCAAAAAAGAGCAATTGCTAAATTTGTTTTATGCTGAATAGACTGTATATCTCTTGGCTTCTATTTTTTATCCTTCAATTACATAAACAAGCAAAGTATATTTTATAAATGAAAAGAAGGAATTCTTGCATAGCAGTCTGGCTAGATATGATAGCTACTTAGAAAAGCTTCAATGACTTTAAATGAAATACTAAGTTAAAATACATGAATTCATTCATCTAGGGCAATATACTAAGAAAGTCAAATAAAATTTTAAGGAGAGTATTATGTTCTTGACTACTTCAGATATTTAACCACTTAGTACTTTAATTTTCAAGTGTTTGTATGAAAATACATCATAGAGATACCCAGGAGAGATGTGTGTTCTTTATTTTCTCTTACAATTTTTTAAAATGATAAATGCAATTTCACAAAGTCAGTGGTTAATAGCAGAACAGTTTATTTGATTGATTTCATATAATTTGCTAATTGAGTCCATTCTGATGTAGATTGTGTTCAATACATTTTTTATAGTATAGCCTGAATAAATTGTTTATTGAATTTTTAAAGACTTAGTTAGCTGATACAAAGTACACCTCTTCTAGGTTGAGTTGGGTTGTTAAGGTGCTGCAGAATCCCAGCTCAGTCTCTCCATTTGGATAGAAGAATGGTTGTAGTTTAATATTCACACACACACACACAAACTCAAGTTACCAATATTTCACTCTCAGTGGGTTGAATTACTGATTTTGAAAAGCTAAATGAGTGTTTTCAGGTTAATCCTTTTCTTTGGCGGAGTTTAGCTTAAATACAAAGCTCTATGAAGCATGCTTAAAAACCACTGACATCTAGCAAACTCAGGACGAGTTGGAATGTGTATCAGGGGTTGTAAATTTCAGTCACCTCTCCCTTATTTTTCAGTCTGTAAATTCATCAAGACTTAGCTCTGTTCTCTACTGAGTTCACCAATCTATGAATTTGTACCTGGTATTGATTCTCACTTTGGGTGACATGGAACATTGACTTATTGCTGGGTCTGTCTCATATTAATGAAATGTACGCTTTGGTCTCCTATGAAAGAGCTCACACAATTTAGTATGGTAATTTAAAGGTGCTTCTTTACCATAAATAACCAACCTTTTCAAGCACATAATGTATTTTTATAGTGGTAAAATTGTGAATTAATGAAAGAAGAAATTTTTAGGGACTTTCCAAAGATTTCATCTCTCCCTCTTTCTTTGCCTCGCTTGAATTTATGAATTTAAAGGCCAAGGGTTCTCTCTGTAATGGATTGTACATTAACTTTTTCTCTTCTGCTTTGGAAAAAGGATATATGCCTCTAACAGAAATCATTTGATGTTTAATTACTTTAGGATACTTTAAGTAGTTTGAGTATAGTTTTGACTTCTGTTTTTTCCAGATTATCTCAGAAATTAGGCAAATTGCTTCATAATTAGAAGCAATATTTGCTCTTCCTTAAATACAGAAATATTTTATGCCAGCACCTTGTACATTTTAAACTAGGTTTGGAGGTGGGGCGTGTTACCAATGCTGCATCCATTTGAGTGGAGATTCTAATGAATTAGTACAAAAGTCTTATTTTCTTGACATTTTGTTCCACTATGACATTTTTTGAACTTCCAGTAGGAGGGGGAAAGGCAGATGGCTTGATTGCTGGTCCAGTTAATTATGATATTAATCTGGAATAGAATTTTCCAGATATGATTCAGTTTTTAGGTATAATCAGAAATACGACAATATGTGGATATGCTGAATTCAAGATGTGAAGATCAGCAGGTTGTGTGTATTGTTTTTGAAGTGGTGAGGGATCCGGTGATTCCTTGTGTATGCTAGGTAAATGCCTTCCGCTAGGGTACATCCGCCCTAAGTTTAGATTTTGTTTCTGATTTATTTAGTTAGGAATGATAAACCTGAAGAGCACATACCTGGTTGCAGGGGGCAGGAGAAATGTGGAATGTCTCAAGTCAGCTTGCCTTGCCCAGGGCACCCTTTGCTCCCATGAGACTTTCTTTGTCTGAACTGCCATCTGATACCTTATTCCACATCACACACTTTTCTGCCAGTTTGCCATACACAGTCCATGAGCTTTGATTTACGACTGTTTTAGATATCTGTGTCCTTTTGTGTTTTTTTTTTTTTAAATCAAACTCAATGTCTGAAAGGTGGTGTCATCATTTAGAAAGGGACTCAGTCACCCTGTTCCATGTTCTTTTCCTCCCAGACATCTCATTTTCCTTCAGAGTCTCTGAATGCTTCAGTGTCACCCATAAGGTAATCTCCTTTATTTTTAGAACTCATTTATTGATTTTTATTGCTGACAGATGCTTACTGCTTTTCAACAGATTTAAACGACATGGAGGAATAATATACCAGAAAACTCACTACCATTCCTCTACCATGTTCTCTGTAGAAACATATGTCTTTCCAACATTTTCCCTTTCAAGCCCACCTTTGCCTTTTTTTAGAAGCAAAGTCTGATAGGCCTGAAGCTCAGGATAGCTATGAATGTGACCCCACTGAACTCATAATCATACTTTGAACATGGACTTCAGTTATTTATTTAATCTATTTTTTGTAAATGTATGCATGATCCTGGAACGTGAGATTTGTAGAGGTCATCACGATGCTACACAGAATAAATGTGTGTCTGCTCTCACCCAGACACTTCTTCTTTGTCCAAGGAACAAAGAGAAGCCAAGAGCTTGGGCATGACCATCTATCTTAGGCAGTTTTTAGCAGACTGGAATGACCCTATATTTCTCTTTTGTAAGTGGGGCACACAAGAAAAGCACTTCTTCTCTGGATTCTCTACTATTGAGAATATGCTTCCAATTTTCCCCACTCTGGAGTTGCCATTGAGTTTCAGAGGTGCTTGATGGTTCTTGAATACACACGTGTGCCAGCTTGCTAGGCATTGCCCCCATCTGTGTCTCATGCTGTGGGTGAGGAGTTATAATATGAGGGCTGGCCCAAAGTGTTCCACTGAGCTGTCTTACACCAGACTTAACACGGGGACCACAGAGGACAAGATGATCATTAGCTCCTCCTTAGTGATTGATGTTCAACTTAGTTGTTCTCTCTCAGTGACTACAAGTGGTAGGAAGATCTTTAGGCCATTTCTAGGAGCCACTTGTAGTCACCAAAGTCACCTTATGAATGAAGCCACCTTACCATAGAGGAAGGGCCAGTCCACTTTCATGTACACAGTTCTCCTAATTCCTTACCAGTAGGTGTAAGTGTGCTATTGTAAAGAAATTACTAAAAGCTGGAACTCAGGGTGAGAGCCAAATGTTGGAGGAGGCTTAGTTTAATCAGGCTCTGAATGGTGATTTCTCATCAGTATTATGTAGCCTGCAGAGAGTGCTTCCCCCTTAGGGAGATTTCTATTTTAGTTATACCCTTGTACTGTTCTAAGTGATTTTTAAAAATTGTGTATTTTTTTTGTGAGTGGAGAGGAGAGAGAGAGAGAGAGAGAGAGAGAGAGAGAGAGAGAGAGAGAGAGAGAGAGAGAGAGAGAGAGAGAGAGAATGACAATGAAAGTGAATATGAATGGGCACACCAGGATTCCTGCCACTATAAACAAACTCCAGACACATGCACCACTTTGATCATCTGGCTGTACATTGATACAGGTGAATTAAACCTGGGCCTGCAAGCTTTACAAACAAGTGCCTTTTGTCACTGAGCCAACTCCCCACACCTGATATATGAATGTATATTCATTCCCTAATAAGAATTTTTCCTGAAGCTATGATGACAATTGTTTCTTCTTTCTTCCCCTTCTACCTGCCTCAGAAATGGAGCTTTGTTAGTGATCTAGCACTTAAAGCTGGAACTTCAGGTTTTTTTTTCTCTTTGCTTTCAAGTAAATGTCAGCTGTAATAAATATTATATTATTGTATGAAAAGGCCAGTCTCCTTCACAAGTGTTATGTACTTAATCTCAACAGTTAAAGCAAGAATAGGTATGAAAGTCTACTGCTGAATATTAGTATGCTTAGAGCAAGAGGGATTGTGGACATTTGTAGGCAAAATCCGAATTTAACCATACTCAAATAAGTGGACAGAATCTGTCAGAAACGTATAAATTAGTCCACTGGCTTGCTCAAGACTATAGCTGCAAACAGTACTAGACTATTGGCTCTTGCTCTGAATGTGTGACTTGTTGGCTTCTTTGGTTCAGCCTGAACTTTTAAGAAAAACATCAGTAGCATCCTAGTATGGGCCTTTCAGATCTTGTTTAAATGGTAGATGTTTTTACATGTTAATCTAGAACATGTAGAAAGAGAAAATGAAATCAAAACTGGACCATAAGCAGCAGAGAAACTTATGAAGTAGTTAACAGAATATGGTTGTAAGGAGGAATTGCTTTAATCATTACTGGCAAAAAAAAAAAAATCAATACTATCTTGCCAAAGGGCCTGTTTATTCTCTCAAATAAAATCTAAACCAAATCATTCCTCTTGGTCATCTCTGGATGAGTACTGGGATTGGAAGTTGTGGTTGTCAGAGGTTTTATTGCTGCTTTTGTTTGTTTGTTTTTGAACTAGAAGATTATGAGCATGAATTCTTCATCTAATGAAAGTGGATGACTCTAATGTATTTTTGAAGGGTTTTTTGCAAAGTCCTGTTCACCCACAACTCTTTGAGGAGTGTCTTTCTTCTGTCAGGTGAGTAAGCCAGATTTATGCCCTTTACACAGTGGTAGTGGGTTTCTCTTGGAGATGAGAAGGTCTAGGGTTCCTGGTCATTAAAAATGGGCAAAAAGAAATTAATCACACAGTTTTGAATAATTTTAAACGAAAAGCAAAATTCATATTTCTGATACCTTACCAATGGCACAACTATGTTATAATTTACCCTGTTGGCCCTGGGCTTGTCTAATTAAAATATAGAGGCTGAAAATTTTGTCAACACTTAATTAGAAGTGACGAACCAGAGACATTCCTGCCAGTTAGGAAGGGCTTAACAAATTCTTATTGGCTAAATTACAAATATGTAACATTTTTTCTGAACACTGCATGGTAGTTCAGACTGCCTAAAGGTGACAAGATTAGCTCGGCTTTTCTAGTGGACTAGTAAAAATTAGATTAATAAGTACCAGGCAAAGAACCTTTTCTTTTTCTTTTCTTCTTCTTCTTCTTCTTCTTCTTCTTCTTCTTCTTCTTCTTCTTCTTCTTCTTCTTCTTCTTCTTCTTCTTCTTCTTCTTCTTCTTTTTAAAATCATCTTACCTTGAGTACTTCTGGCTGTGGAGATTGTGCTTTAATCAGCCACATGTTCTTTTTACCTCCTGGGAAATAAGTACAGGATAAAATTGGGGATCAAGACGCAGCCGTACATTGACTTAGCACACACCGCCCAGTAATTCATCAAGGAATGCTGATAATTAGTACTGCCTCTTTCAACTCTTGGCTTATTTTATAAAACCATTTGATTTAAAATAATGCCTGCTGATTTATTGCCAACACGTTTCAAGACAGGGACTTGGCTCTTAAACAAAAGGGAGATTGTGCAGTGATGGAAACGTGCCCTCTTGGTCTTGTGTTTTCACGGATTCTCAAGGGGCATCTATGTCCCCTATTAACTTTGTTGCACTTTCTCTTACCCCATTCAGCATTTCAGCATGTTTCCTTTTGTGTCTTGGTGAAGAGAAAGGGGGGGAACAAATTAAAAAAAAAAAGTGTCTCAAGGTCTTGGATGTCCATGCCTGTCAGAATGCATTGGCTCATGTGGTTTGATGGAATTTACTTTGAATCGTTCATTGGGTGAGACGGGCTGTAGTAATGGTTTTTGGTCCTCTTGCATTATTGAATGATTGGTGATATTTATGACAGTCAGATTAATCTTAAAAGACCGAGTTCCTGAGCTGTGTGGAGCCTTGTGACTACAGCCTCCTAGCTTTGAAAGGTCAGTGTTTTTAAGTTACAACTTGGACGCAAAGTTCCCACACTAACTGATATGTCACTGTGCATTGAGAGGTAACCATAGTCAATGTGCCTATTGAAGATTTAGTGTTAGCTTGGGCTAGTAGTACTTTGGTATTGGGCATATTTGCTAGTCTCCTTGGACCTTCGTGTCCTCATCTGTAAAATGGGAGCAGTATTGCCTTGTAAGAGGTAAATGATGGGCTGGAGAGATGGAGAGATGGAGAGATGGGGGTTAAGACTCTTGCCTGAAAAGCCTAAGGACCTGGGTTCGGTTCCCCAGTACCCACATAAAGCCAGATGTACAAGGTGGCACATGTGTCTGGAGTTTGGTTTCAGTGGCGAGAGGCCCTGGAGTAACTGTTCTTTCTTTCTCTTTCTCAAATAAATAAATAATACATATGTATAAATGTAAATGAGAGGGTTTTACCATAGCATTACCACCTAAAGCAAAGAGAATGTGAACCACATGTGTGAGTTGAATTTTCTAGTACTTTCATTAAAAAGAGGGAAAGAAACAGGTGAAACTACTTTTAGGACATTCTACTTAAATCAGTATATCAGGAATATTATCATTTAGACCTGTACTGAGCGTACAAATCATCAAGATTTTAACCTTTTTTTCCCTCATATAGTCTTTCGCTTTTCATCTGTCTTCACCATTGTGCATATATTTTATTTCTCTAGCATATCTCAATTAGGGCACTAGCTTTTCACTCAAATTACTTAGTCTGTTTAGATTTTATAAAATTTACGGTTGAAAAAAGTATGTTCATATTCCCAAGCTATTTATTTCACCGATATTTAAGATTTCCAATAACTAAGCAGTATGCCTTTAAATCACATTTATATAAAATACAAAATTTGTTGCTCAATCTGAGATGGTCTCATGCTCAGAGCTAAGTGATCTCATGTGGTTTGAGACCTTTGATTTGGAGATCACAGATCAGAAGCATTTAGCACAATAATAAGACCATGGAAAAGACTCAAGGAAGGGTTCTGCTTTATTGTTGACAATAAATTTATATATAGAAATTTATAGTCATTAACCACCCAACACATCATCATCTCCAAGTTGCTGTCTTCATATGGTACAGTCCATGGATTACTTCGGAGGTCATTTTACACTAACATCCTGGCTTATCCACGGAATTGGGTGGACAGCGTCTTGGGATAGTGGTAGGCCGACGGGCATAGCCACCTGGGAGAACATGGCTGTGGACAGCTCTGGTTTATTGTATAGATAAAAGTTGTTTATACAGAGGGAAAGGCAGAGGTAGGGGCATAGGCAGCAAGGGTATTGGTAGGGGCAGGGTAGTCTATGGACGTCTCATGAGTGGATTGGCAGGGGCCAATAACCTGTGGATGCCTAGTTTGCATAGGTAAGCTGAGGGGGCTTTCTACGTGACTCTAGACATGTATAGAATGGTGATGGCTACAGAAGAACTGTAACCTTAGACTTTTATTGTCCAGGTTTGTTATTACAGCTGGGGTGAGTTTAGGCCTTGAATTGCCTGCTTATCTCAGGGCTCACTGTGGCCTGCCTGGTGGGCTGGAGGGTCCAGGATATGTTTAAAATAATCGGGGTCTCAGGCTTGTCTCGACTTCCTTTAACAGAAGGAGACAGTCCCAGGATGCCTTCCGGTCTCAGCAAAACCCTATATCCTCTGTGTCTCTTAGCAGGGTCCCAAAATATGGCACTTACCTTACACCTGCTAAATACTCAAGTTTTCCTTCTGTTCCCCCAAACAAACAAACACAAACAGAATTCAGTGTTTCCTTTCTTATAATTCAGACCCCATGCTAGCTGGCATATCTCATGTCTGGTTGCCACTTCCTGTTAAGAAACAGCCAGTCATCGCCTTCCATTCAGACCTGAGAATGGCAACAATTCTTGGCTTGTTAATCACACATCTGACTCATGCTCTTCCTGTATGTTCTCCAAAATGCCACACTTACATAGCACCTGTCCAGCCTGTGAAGGATGTTGGGACCTTGGGGATGCATGAACATCCTGTGGATGTTCTTGGTACAAGGAAGACGGTGAAGAATAACTCCATAATGTCCTTTGATGGGAACCACACTGAAGCCTTCGTCTGTTTCCCTAGTGGAGTTTGACATATGATTTTTACTTAGGTTAAAGATGCTAAGGCCATTTATGTTTTTCCGTTAACTTTCAGTCATTTTTAGGAAAATTTAGCAACACTAATAATTCAATGAAATACTTCATTTTCCTATGCACTGTGCATCTGGGTTTTCTCTTTTGATAGTAATTCTCAACTGTTTATTAAACCAGAAATAACTCAACCTGGAATGATAATTTTCTTTGGTAGGCACCTTATTATTCCTAATGCAAACAGTGAGTCAATTACACTGGGATTAGTTCACTGTGTTTGAGAGATTTGTGTTCCTCATATAATTTCGAGAGTCTATGAAGTCACATTCTTGTATATTCACAAGCATGAAGACCAAGACAGCACAAATGTTACTGATGTAAGGACTGCTAGAAAGAAAAATAATTGTTAACAAATTTCATGATTTCTTTAGTTTGGAATCTTATTTTTTTCTTATAGTTTATCATTTATATTTGCATTTTATCATTTCCAAGTAAGTGCTAGTAAACACTCAGGCCATTGCAAAATTGATTTTAGTTTCCTAGAAACTTTTTAGGATTTATTAAAACCTTATAACTGGGGCTGGCAAAATGGCCCAGCAGTTAAAGGCACTTGCTTGCAAATCCTAACAGCTTGGATTTAATTCCCCAGTTAAAGCCAGATGCACAAAGTGGTGCATGCATCTGGAGTTTATTTGCAGTGGCTGGAGGCCCTGGCACACCCATACTCACTCGCTCTGTCTGTGTCTGCTTTTTTTTTTTCTTTTTTAAAAAAATTTATTTCTTTTTTATTCATTTTCAAGCAGAGATAGATAGATAGATAGATAGAGAGAGAGAGAGAGAGAGAGAGAGAGAGAGAGAGAGAGAGAGCACCAGGGCCACCACCTTGTGGGTCTGGCTTATGTGGGTCCTGGGGAATTGAACCCGGGGCCTTAGGCACTGGAGGCAAGTGCTGTAGCCTCTGAGCCATCTCTCCAGCCCTGTGTCTGTCTTTGTCTCTCAAATAGATAATTTTTTTTAAAAATCTTGTACCTAAAGATATTTTTTCAATTTATCAATTGGATAACCTAGACAGAGTTCATAGTTTATCATTATGAATATAATGATTTCATTGGGTTAGTCTTTCTATTTTTTACATGTAAGACTACTCATATGTCATAGGCAGAGAAGAAAAGCTGGCTGTTCAGGAAGGCTACTTGGGAACTCTTCCTTTTGTTTGACAGGAAGCCAAGGTGCTTGGAACACATTATGTACCTTGGACTGTCTGCAGCTTAGTGGCTTTCAGAACATGGTCTGGGATCTGCAGCCCTGATATCTCTCAGGTCTTCTTAAAAAGCAGGTACCCTCAACCTACCCATATCTCCTGAGCCACAAGGTCTGTATTTTAATCAGACCTGTGGAAGATTCTGAATTGTGTTTATGTTTAAGAATCACTGCTGAAAAATTCTGGAAAATTCTAAGCACTATTTCAAAAATCACAAACAAGCAAACCCAAACCATGCTTCTTTCCTGGAGGGCTTCTTCGATCCTTCAACATGCAAAGAGCCAGAGGAATCTCTACCAGGGGTGCAATAGACAAGAACTCTGAAAGGCCAGGAAGGGGACCAGGCAAAGGAGGAATGCCTAGAATTGGCCACCAGAGGTAAAACAGCTAGCAGCTCTTTTCCATATGATATGTATTTCATTATATGCAAAGTTGGTAAGAGTAGATTAAACCTTTCAAGTCTAGAAGAGGTGGGTTGAGCATAAGCCAATAAGAAACTCCAAAATTCCTTGCTTTGGAGTGGTGGTTCCCGCTTCAAGCTACAGAAACCATTGGACCATTCAAAGAGGTGTAAAAGACCAGTGAGCCCATTTGTCCACAGGCATGTGAATTATGTGTATATCTCATAATCATACATCTCTGTTCAATAAATTTAATATAGTGTGCTCAACAAACTAAAAAACAATACCCAAACTACAAGTTACATTTTTTCTTTCTTTTTTTTTTCTTTTTGGCCAAAGAAAACTAAAAGCACAATTCCTTGTCAAATAGGACCTTAAAATATTTGAGTTTTAAAAGTAGCTTAAAGCTATTTTTGAATGAGTATATGTTTTTAAAGCAGTGTTAACTTCCCAGCAAAATGGAATGGTTGGTGCAGAGATTCCTCACAGCCCTGCCCCACAGGTGCACAGCCTTCTCCCCACCCTGCTTTTCTGAACCCCCTTCAGACAGTACAGGTAGTGATGGAGTCCATACTTCATATTAAGGTTCACTCTGGGTGTTGTACATTCTCTGGGTTGGACATAAGTATATATACATGTGGCCATTATAACATCATGCAAAGTATTTTTTTTCCACTGCCTAAAGAAATCTTCCATGTTCTACTAGCTCCTTTAATGTGAAGTCGCTTGATTACAGGAAACTTTTGTCTCCTCTCCTGTGTTTTGCCTTGTATATTGGAGTATTGACATCTACAGAAGTTTCTTTCCTCTTTCCCTCCTTCCACTCCTCCCTTTCTTCTTTCTTTCTTTTCGATTTTTCTGTGTTGCTTTTCCTCCAGGCAGAATATCAAGCATGCCCTGTTATTTGGAATAAAATGAGCAGTCAGTAACTTGGGAGACTCCTCAGCAAAGGCCACTGACCCAGCCTCAGCCTTAGAAGAGGTGTGGCTCTTTCATGAGCCACAAATACACTCCTTTTCACCAGAAGATGTCACTTGCCTTTTCCCCATCATTCCTAGGAGGACCAGGAAATCAGTAACTACCCTAATGCACCCTGAGGACTTTTATGCTACATCCTGGTCTTCTTTCTTGACTCACTTTTCTGTGAGGATTTCCATGTTTCAATCAAACTTCATTAAAACAAAACAAAACAAAACAAAACTCCTGCTCAAAGGCTGCCAACTATGTGCTATGCCTTGTTGTCTGATTGAAGGACACAACTCCTGCATCAGATGGACAGTGGCCATCTGAACCTCAGTGCCCTCATCTGCAGAACCAGGATAATAAAAGCCCCTTGCTGTGCTGCAGAGATGGCTCAGTGGATACAGGCACTTGCTAGGCAAGCAAGAACACCTGAGTTCATCTTTAGCACTCATGCAAACAGCTGGGCATGGCCGTGCATGTTGGTAACCCCAGAGTTGAGGGAGGACTGCTGGGGCTCCCTGATCGCCCAATCTAGCAGGAAAAAAACAGAGAGCTCCAGGTTCAGTCTCAGGAAATAAGGTGAAAAAATGATAGAGGAGAACATACTTTCCTCTGGCCTCTCTGTGTATGCATAGAATATGTAAGTCTCTCTCTCTCTCTCTCTCTCTCTCTCTCTCTCTCTCTCTCTCTCTCTCTCACACACACACACACAGGAAGAGAGAGAGAGAGAGAGAGAGAGAGAGAGAGAGAGAGAGAGAGAGAGAGAGAGAGAGAATAGCACACAGGATTCCTGAGCAGTAATTGTTACTGTGATAGCAGATCACAGTGCCTGGCACAGTCCTTGCGCCGGGGATCACTGTCATGAGCACAAACCCTCCATTTGCAGTAATTAAGCCACCCTTGGCTTCCTCAGGGTTTCCTGAGAAAAGATTGAAAGGTTACTACTTTGGCAAAAAGTGAGTGAAAAGAATTAGGTTGCCTCCCCAGAGATGCATGGAACATATCAAGTGTTTTTAACTATTTACTTTGAATTACATTTCAGCAGTAAAGAATTTTATTTTTTTTTTCCCCCCGCACGCGCGCGCGCGCGCGCGTGTGTGTGTGTGTGTGTGTGTGTGTGTGCTCCTGTTTGCAGGGGGTTGGGGAGCACATGTGTACATGTGTATGGAGGCCAAATGACAGCCTTAGGAATTGTTTCTTAGGTACGTCTCATTGACCAGGAGATCATCAGTTAGTCTTGACTGCCTAGCTAGAGAGCTGCGCTGTCTTTGTTCTCCAGTGCTGGGATTATAGGTGCATGACACCATGCCTGGAATTTTTCCTTGGGAACTTAGGTGCTCATGTTTGTTAGAGAAGCACCGTTTATACCCAGCACCCTTCCATGTCCCCTAATTTGTAGTTTTAAAAAGCACCAGTTCTTCAGGTTCTCCTCAGGGTGACATTTGGAGGAGGAGAGTGGTAAGATGCCAGTCTACACTTTCTCATTCTTTCCTCTTAAAGAAACACATTAGTTTAAATTTTCAAAGTTGTTTTGATGATTAAGAGCCAAATAAGATAATTGTAAAATCTTTACTCATAAAAAGTGTTGGGGGAAAATGGGAAAAAATTATACATTTTAAATTTCAAGAACAATAAGTACAGATAGTAGACTATCAAAAAGCTCCCTGATTTCAAAATTAAGCTTTCATTGTAAACTGGTTCTGGAACTTAAGTTAAATATGAGTGTCCCTGCCTGATTCTATTAATATTTAACTTTTTAAAGCATTATTTTTAGGCAAGTAGGAATTGAAAATATATTTAATCACAGCCTCTGATCAAGCCCCAGGGTCCACAGTATGGAACTAGCCAAATAGTGCAAACAAGTGGTCTGTATCCCAGAAGTTTCCATAGTGCTTAGTTTAGATGACCAATATTAGTCTTTTTAAAATATTTTATTTGAGAGGCAGAGAGAGTGAGAGCAAGAACAAGAGAGAGAGAGAGGGGGGGGGAGAGAGAGAGATAATATTGGGCATGTAAGGCCTCCTGCCGCTGCAAATGAACTCCAGACACATTTGACATTTTGTGCATCTGGAATTACATGGGTGCTGGGGAATTGAACCTGGGCTGTCAGGCTTTGCATATAATTACCATTAACCATTGTGCCTTCTCTTCTAGCCTCTACTATTATTGTTTCATTGCAGTACTACAACCACATTGTTAATAGTTTTTATCTAGCTTTTATATGTTTTTTCATTTTTTAAACATTTTTCTTTTTCATTCATTCATTTATTTATTTTTCTTTTTTTAAATATATATTTTGTCCATAATGTTACATTATTTAGTGGGCTAGCAATGAGTTGTTATCCCCAATTCCTCAATGCCCCCTCCCCATCCCCAATCAGCTGGATATCCTCCTCCATGGGTCCTCTGGATCAGTCCTTGTGGCAGGGGACCATGGATAGCCTAGTACTCAACCCGGTTCTCCTGGCCCAAGTGTGTTGCTACCAAGGGATGCCATGCCTCTGGAGAGTCTCCCCCACCACGGCTCTCACAATCTTCATTTGTTCTGAGACTCCTTGACTTCTTCCTTGCATGGTATGTCCATGTTTTTGTTTGCTGGTCTAGAATCCTGCAGTTGCGCCTTGGCTTTCTTGTTTTTGAATTTGTGTACATGTTTAATGTGATTTTTATCTTAAATTAGTCATTCCTTTTTTTAGTCTTGTGTTTGAGAAGCACGTCACCTTGTTCTCTTGTCAGTACTAGTGACTTGATGACCTTGCTTTTGTTGGCTGTTGAACCATTTCCCCTACTTCCCCCGCTTTTCTACTTGAGATGAGACCAGAGGCCATGGCCTTGAATCTGGCTGAGGTCACTGCTTTGCAAATGCTCCTGCAGATGTGAACCCAGACACACATATGCTCAGCACACACCTTTCTTGTGTCCTTGGGGAACTTCTCAAGTCTCCTATCTAGGAAGCCACCCGCTCTAACAGGCATGCACCTGTCTTTGTTCTTTGAGAAGTGCCCACCTCCTCATCGCAGAAGTCTCATTTGTGATAGATAAGAAGGCACCAAAGACTTATAGGCCTTGTCAGAAATAGCAAATTGACTTTCAAGCAATCGCTCTTCCTTGAGAGTGGCCGCAGGTTAGACAGTGGATTCATGTAAGTCATTGGCATCTTCTAGGAGTTTTGCCCAAGTGTGTTTGGCTACTTATAATAATAATAACCTTTTTTGGTGGGGCCTAGCTTACTGAATTTCTGCACCTTCCCTGGGGCCTTGTGAGCTGATACTGAGCATGGATCTACGAGGCCAAGAAAACAAGGACAGGGAGTCAGCTGGACAGCTGTTTTTCACTTAAAGTCCATTGGATGTATTTCATTCTCAGGTTTACTAAACCTACAATGGAAATCCCTCTCTGATATAATTTGTGGTCACAGGACTTTTCTGAAGCTTATATTTTCTTACCTTTATTAAGCAGAAAGCAAACAGAGGCCATGGCAGGTCTTTTGTGTTAAATGTCATTCATTTCTCTCTATAGTTTTCTGCTTGTCTTAGGATGGCATATTGATACTGCTTGTATTCTTTCCTTAAGAGTGAATGTGGAGTGTGGGAATGAGATTGTATTTTTCCTCAAACATTTCCTTTTGCAGTGATCTTTCAACATCTCCTCTTCATTCATCTTCTTGAAAAATACCCTTATAGTTAGAGTCCCTCTCTCCCTCCCTTCCTTTCCTCCCCCCCCCCCCCCCCGCCTGCCTTTACATGTACAAATCTTGAATTACATGACCTGGGCTAGAATCCTAGCTCTTTTCTTAATTATCCTTACAAAAGTGACTTATTCTTTTTTTTAAACTGTGAAAATTCTTTAATATGTCATTGCAATGTAGCAAAAAAGTAGATGATAAATATTTCTAAAATCAGTGGATGATAAATATATGCTTCATTTATGCTAAGCATAGCTGCAGAATGATTACATTGTCAAAGGAAATATCCACAAGAAAACATGACAGGAAGAACCTAATCTTTTATGATTCACATGTCCTAAACTATACTTTTCTTTTACTCTTCCTTCATGACACCTGAGCTCCCGCCTGTCCCACAGAGCAGCACATCATTTTCTCCTTGGCTAATGAAAAGAAAAGGGAATCATATATTCTCTAAGTAGTGACTTACTTACTTCTTGGTCTAAACCTAAGTTTCCTCATGGCTCTATCCCACTGTCTGTGAATGCCTCAAATGCTATTGGTAGGCAAGAAAGCCATGTCTGGGTACATGAAATTCTTTTGGATGCATTTGGTGCAGCATGTTAATGTTGGAAGAAGCCAAGAGGAAACTGTAGATGACAGCCTTAGGAAGGAAAGCAAGCTGAGTGTCTACACAGTGGACCCCATTGTGGCCCTGGGGCCCAGGCAGTAGGAAGTTGACTTTCTAAGGGGCCTTGCTCTCTTTCTGAGGCCCTGTGTAGAGGAAGCAGCTGCGGCACTGCTGTCTTTGTGAACACCATGTGCACCTTCAAGAGGCAGCATCAGGGATCCAGTTTTTAAAACCCGGTGCCCTGCATATTGAGAGCTTTTCCGTGCTCCATGGTTTACCCCAGGAAGCAGAAGTGTCCATGTGAGGCCTTCTGTGTGGCCCACTGCAGGTGCAGGTAGAAGTTTAACCAGCAGCTGTTGAGTTAGGGGTTATTGATTGCTGCTGTTTGTGTTCTGGTTACAAAGGTTCACTGGTTTTTGAGGGCCAACCTCCTCTTTTCCTATATGCCCTGTTGTTCATAGGGGGGGTGTGTGAATCTTCAGAACACTTTTTTTTTTTTAATCAGTAAGGTATAGATGGAGAGCAGAAACACTTGAGCGCCAACTTCAGAGTTGAGGAGATGAATACATTAGCATATGTAAAGTAGGTAGCTTGGCTCTTCAGAGGGTTTTCTTTAATGCAGTCTTGAAGGACAAGGAAGAAAGCACTCAGTAGGCAGGGGCACCATCAAGCCACTCCACTGCTCCAGCCATGAAAGCAGTTGATCTTCCTTGCAGGACACACTGAGGAGCCACAGCTCAGCCTCACAAGGTGAGGGTCATGTAGCTGGAGTGGTTAGTAATGAAGACCAAGGAGGGTTGGACCCATAAATCCCAAGATACAATAGCACAGCAGAAGGAGGACTGAAGGGGCAGGGAGTGTTCTGGGTGTGGGTGTGCAGCAGTGAGAAGCAAGGCCGGAGGTGGTGAAGCTGGACAGGTGAGCAGAGCCAGCTCTCAGATCGGATAGAGTAGCTGTTGGATTGTCACAGACTGCATGATGCTTTTGTTCCCCTCAAGGGCTCATCTGTTTTCCTTTTGGAGCAGGAGAGATGCAAAAGTAGACTTTTCTGAGCTGTGGAGGTGGGACCATTGGCTTTATAGGTGTAGAAGTGGAGATAAGAGAGGTGATCAAAATGATTTGGGAATAAGCAATAAAGACACCACCTCCAAGAAGTTTTAGAGGAAATTAGTGGTTAATTCAAAACAAAATTAAGAAGTAAAGTGAATGGAACTATGTTAGAGAAGAAGGTGAGGGGAGAAGGCCTAATATTGTTTGCATTTCACATAAAGCAAAGTGTAGTGAAGTCTACACTGTATCTATACCAGGCCCTGTAAACCAAGTCCAAGGCTCAGTAATACAGTAAGTATTTCAGTCTAGAGAGGGTGTGATATCATCAGAGTGTTGACAATGAGCTCTCTGGAACCCACCAATAGAGCCCAGAATACAGGGGAGACTCTCTGAAGAGATCTAAAAGTATCTGAAGGATCAAAGCTTGGAGAGCCTGGTGTAGCAACAAGACAAGAAGAGGGGAACTCGTCCCAGAGGTCAAGGATTAACAAGGACCACTGGCTTGATTGGTCACTTGCACTGCCCTTTCCAAAAATGTGGCTTTGAACGAGTGGAGCTGCCATGTTATCCAGTGATTGGATGAGAGGAAGCAAAAGCAACTGTGTATTTCTTGACTCCACCAAGCCAGAGTGGAGTGGTTATTAATGAAGACCAAGAAGGTCTTCAGTGGGCATCTGTATATTAGGAAACCTGTGGTGAGCCAGAGCACACAGAGGTCTTGTTCTCTTGGAGACATGCATTGAGTAGGGACATGGTAACCATCCTCAGTGCTGAGTGGACAGGAAAGACTATTGTAAGTGACATGAAGAAGGTTCTATTAGAGACTGGGGAAGCATTGGGGCATGGCAGTGTTATCCTGCTGAAGAACTCTGGAGCTCAAAGAAGCTGGAGTGTTGATGGTGTGAAGCTTATGGAGAAGGCATTTTGGAGGGTAAAAAAGTGTTGGTATCCAGGGTCTGGTGTCAGAGGGTGTGGCACTTGCTTCAGACAAGAAGGGTACACAGTGGCTGTACCTGAGAATTGAACAAGGCTCCAAGGCAAGCAGGGACCAGAGTACCCAGTTCCTAATAGTTTTTTTTTTTTTCTCTTTATTTTGAGCAATGGGAAACCCTGGAAAGGCAAAGGTTAAGGTAACCAGGCTTGGGTTTCAAGTCGAATGCACTCTGTGTAAAGAATGTAGACCCCTTGTCTCTTTGTTATTATTTTTTTTTAGTTTTATACATGTATATAATGCATTTTGGTCACAGTCCCCTTCTGTTACCTCCTGTCCCTCCCTATCGCCTTCCCACAGAACCTCTTCTTCCCTGCGAGTCCCTTTCTACTTTGATATCTTCTTTTCTGTCCTTTCCCACCATGCAGACAGAATGTTTATGGATACAATATTGTGGGATCCTGTCCAGGTAACTACAATCACTGTGAGGTCATGAATGCAGTGGCCATGGCATGTCCAGAAGACAGAATTCCAAAGCATCCCTTCTCATCCCCTGGCTCATACTTTCTTTCCATCCCCTCTTCCATAATGTTCCCTGAGCCTAGTAGGGTGTGATAGAGATGTCTCGTTCAGCACTCTGTACTCCTATTTTTATTTTTGACTATTCTGGGCAGGGCCTAGAGAGCTTCTTACTTCTAGGGACAGTGGGTGTATCTGCTAGATTGGGTCCTCTAGGCTGTTCAGGAAACGATCAGCTCAGACATACACCAAGACTTTCTTTACAGAAAACATGAAGATTCTTCTGAACCCAGGAGAAGGAGCTCCTGGGGGACAACCATGTCTTCTGCAGACCATGGGAGTTGTTATTTTAGGAGCAGTGACTTAGATATACCGCTTCCAGGAAAGAATGCAGGAGACATGTGAGAGGCATGATTTTTCAGGGCCACTGACTTGAGGGTTTAGTTTGTCTGGATGGTGTCTGCCTGCAAAGCAGAGGTCTCAGAGATCTTCCCCTTTGGAAGCCTTTTCCATACCTCTTTGCTTGTGTTCCTGCCTGTCTTCAGCCTTGATGAGTCAAGACAGACTTGGTAAGAGCCAGGTACTTGTATGATTCTTCCCAGAAGTCTTTGTGTGTGAAGACTTGACCAAAGTTGAGGGAAGAAAAAATGATGGATTTTCAGAGAACATGGCAGGGGACTACCGGCACACTCCTGCCACACTCAAGTGACAGTATGTAGGTGACCCTCCCCTCTGCTCCCAGCTCATGCTCACCTACCTACCTATCAATCCTGGGACACCCAGTTTACTTTTGCATCCAGAATAACTCACCTGTGAAGAATTTCCAAGTTGTGATACTTCTTCCCTGTTGCTGTTCTTGTCTGTGTTCTGTCTCTACCCCCTCTTCATTGTTCTGTCTCTACCCCCTCTTCATTTGTTCTTTTGCTTGAGGAGTGTCTCATTAATTAGGTTTGCATAAAATGTGTGGTACAATTACTTGAACTTCTTTTCCTCCTTCCTGGCCGTTAACTAAACACCTCTCACATCATGTTCTCTGTGCTCATCCTGATTCACTCATGAGGTGCCACTGGCTGGCACTTGGCAAACCAGTGACCTTCTTTTGGAGCTAGAGTTTACAGAATTAATTGACTAGGGGAGAGAAGAGGAGAGTGAAGCATCCTTTCCTCAAGAAGGCGGAAGCAGGGAGGGTAAACTCACCAGGAAGCTAAGCTAACATTTAGGGAATGTTTAACTGGATAACTTATTTCTAAACATGCATAGAAGACTAAAACCATAGCTACTATTTAAGTCATCAGAACTAAATTTCCAAATGAGTTGTGCTTTATATTATGATGAAAATGGGGAAATGTAGTTAATTCCAATTAAAGAATGTTCTGGGCTCAAACAAAAAAAAAAAAAAAGGAAAAAAAAAGTAAAGAAATGAACAAAAGTAGCAAGATTCAGGCAAACGAAAGATGAGGCACAGTGCTCATTCAGGGAAAAGTTTATCATTCAGATAGTATTTGATGAAATTCCTATAAGCATTACTATTAAAATAAGAATTTATCAGGAAAAGTTATAAGAAAGAAGAGTGGGGTAAGTTATTTTTAAGCACCAGTAGCAACTCTTTGTCACCACCTAGTTTAATGAACAACAGCAGAGTTCCCCGACACAGCCTCTGAGGATGAAGTGAGGTTCAGATGACAGCTGTCCCAGCAAAGCTTCTTACATGGCTGCAACTTGGGTGGCGAGTTCAACCAGTGTTCAGTGAAATCAACTGGACAAAACAACTGGCTGCTGAATCAAGTTTGCAGGGATGTGAACCAGTTTAACTTGGTTAACATACAAAGAGCTGGCTTTCAGTATGTTGTATTTCCAACATTTGGGGTCTCCCTTCTGCTGTCTTTTCTCCCCTACCCCCACACTCTTCTCTCACTGAAGACTCCTTTCCACTTTCAAACTCCATTACTCTTTGGTTTCCCACCCTTCTCTTGTTTCTGTCTCGTAGTCCTCTGAGCCTGTCCTGATGTCCCTCTACTCACCCTCGCATCTCCTTATTTACTTAGACAAGCAAAACTTAGCATCTGCACATGAGAGACAATGTGTGATTTTTGTCTTTCTGGGTCTGGATAACCTCATGTAATAGATCCCCCCCCAATTTCGTCCAATGTTCCTTAAGTTTCATAACTTCATTTTTTAATCAGTTTAAATTTTGAAGTTTTAATTTTTGAAAAATGTTATGTTCTTAGACTTTTTACCATGTTAAAATTTGTAGTATTTAGTTTTATTGAGAGCATTATTTGAAATATGAATTTTATTAGTAATGCAAGTGGTTTAGATTTCACTTTAAAAAAACAAAACTTTTTTAAAATTTTTTAAGACAAGGAGATATGGTCTCATGTAACCCATGCTGGTCTTCAAAGGGCTTTGTAGCTGATAGCTGAGGATGGCCTTTCAGTTCTGATACTTCTGTCTCCACCTCCCCAGTGCTAGGATACAGGCATGTGCCATCACACCCAGCGGCAAATGTTTCTTGGTGTAATGACAGCTTAGCATTTCCATTTTGAAGTAAGTTTCCTAGATTATGAATGGCTGAATGAATGGAGCCAGAGTCTGTGGAAGTTTTCTGTTGCTTTTCTGTTGTTTTTCCCCATGACTCCTGATCTCTGCACATTTGAGATGTGCTAACTTGTCCTTTCCTAATAGGAGCTCCACATTTTTTCATAGGTTGTAACCAAAAGAAAAATGATCTATATATAGTATATTCTGTATACAGGCATTTATAATACCCTCACCTCTCTAATTCAGAGAGACATGTAAAAACCTGGGCAGTGCTTTCAATCTCTGTGACTTGTCGTAGGCAGAGTGCAGCCTCCCATCCCCCCTCTCATGACTTAGCTGATTGACTGATTATTTTGTCCCTCGAGGTGTCAATCTTGCAAGTGGAAGTGGCTCAGACTGGAAGTTGTGCTCAACTCTGTGACTGACTGTAAGTTCAGATGGAGATGGCACCCTGCTCAGTCAGACAAGGGCCCAATGGAGTGATTTGCTTTGATTTGAAATTGAAAATGAGTGTGGCCCCAGTCCCTCTGGCAGGTGAGCTAGGACCTTACTTCCAGACCATGTCCCCATACTGGGTAAAAATCAAAAGCAATGTGACCATCAGTAGAATAGGAAGCCTATTTTATTTATTTCTCATTTGTGTATGTATATGCATATTTGCAGTCTTTTTATTTTTGCATGTGTATGTGTGGTGTGCATGTGTGTATGCATGTTTATATGTGTGGGTGCACAGGCCTGTCTCTATGTGTGTGAAAGGGGGGGGTGCTCATGCAAGTGAGTGTTCATGCATGTGGAGGCCAGAGACCACCGTCAGATGTCTTAGTCACTCTTCCCAGGGTCTCTCACTGATTAGGCATGGCTGTCTAGCCAGCAATCCCCGGGTATGCCTGGTTATTCCTCCCCAGAAGTAAGCTTACTGTTATACAGCAGTAAGCTAGACTTATTTGCTTTGCATGTGCATGTGTGTATGTAGTGTATAAACATGTGTGTGCACGTGTATGCTCTTGGCATGAATGTGCAGAAGCCAGAGGACAGCATCAGACATGTCCCCTCTATTGCTCATATCCATGTTTCCCTCAGATAGAGTCCCTCACTGAGCTAGAGCTTGCCAATTCTCCTGTCTGTCATCCCCACAGGATGAGGGGTATAGGCTTGCATGGCCACACCCAACTGTGCCCCCTTCAGGCTCTCATGATTTTTTTTTTTTAAATGGGGATCCAAATTCAGGTCCTCCAGCTTGCTCAGCAAGCACTTTACCCACTGGTCCATCTCCCCGACTGTGAATAATCTTCCCAGTTTCTTTTTTTTTTCCTTTAAAATATATATTTTTTAATTTATGAAAGGGAAAGGGAGTGAGGGAGAGAGAGGGGGTATATGGGTTTGCCAAGGGCCTCTTGCCTCTGCAAATGAACTCTAGACATATGCGCTGCTTTGTTCATTTGGCTTTGTGTGGGTACTAAGTAATTGAACCCAGGCTGGCAGGTTTTGCAAGCAAGCACCTCTAACCATTGAGCCCTCTCCCCAGCCACTTTGCAATTTTTTTCAGCTTGCTCATTTTTTCCATTGACCTAAATTCACAAGGCCATGATGGCTAACTCCATAGGCATTTGTTCGATTTGAGCCTCTTGAGAACATAGACAGTGTCTGCTATATCTCTGCACCTTGAAGAAAACAGAAACTTGCCACAGGCTCAGAAAGTATTCACTGAGAGAACTTGCAGTTGAACCCATGACTCACTCTTCACCCCCGATTTTCATGAGTGAGAACCTAGCTGTCCAGTGGTCAATGTGGATGATTGATATCTTTCTCCACAGGAAGAGTCAAGCTGCCAGCTCATAGGTTATTCTGGTCTAAATAGACTCCTTTGAAAACCAGCCCTTACTATATGTCTACAATGCTGGTTTGATCTTTAGACAAAAATACTACTTTTAATTACTGTACAGTTGTTAGTTACACCCCTACTAGCCTCTAGAACACTGACATGGTAACACATTCAGTTCTTTGTGTTTGATGTGGTTATTGGCTTGGCCTTTGACTTCATTGTTGGCAGTTTAGGATAGTTCCTTGAAATTGCCTCAAAACATTTCAATATACATTTTATTTATTTATTTTTAGGTAAAATGTAAAAACACCCCTCAAATGGGTTTGATTTTTAATTTTAAAATAGTGTTGCTGTATTTTGTTTTATAAAATACACAGTAATCGTAAGAATGTAATAGTGCTGTCTTATATTTTACATGTTATATTTCATGATTGAAATCATTTTTGTAGAAATGTCAGGCAAAGCTATGGACTCAACCTTCAAAGAGTCTAGGAAGTAGCTGCTTGGCAGATGGCTCAGGGGGCAAAGTGCCTACTGAACAAGCAGGAGGAGCAGAGTTTAGATCCCAGGACTCAGGTAAAAGCTGCGCATGGTGGAGTGTGCCTGTAATCCTTGGGCTAGGAAGGTGGAGACTCGAGGATCCCTGGGCCTCATTGACTAGGAAGTCTGCCCCAGTTAGTGAACTCTGAGTTCAGCAAGTGACCCTGTTGCTAAATAAATAAATTAATTAATTAAAGAATAATTGAGCAAGACACCCACACTTGGCTTCTGGCCTCTATGTTCCTGCACACACACACACACACACACAAACACATGCAAGAAAAATCTTTAGGAATGAATCTTTCATTTAAATTTGATCACTTTTTATGAGTTTTAGTTTCAATTGCTATGAAACAACAGAGATGAAAATTTAATGTGTATCATGAGAACTGTTTTTCTCTATAATGTGAGTTTAGTTTGTCATTGAGGGCAGGATTTACAAATTAGTTTATCTGTGGAATCCCCAAGGGAACTTTACCCAGGTTTAGAAGCTGGGTACAGCTTGCCATTTCAATTTTTAAAAAAGCTTCTCAGTGGGTTCAGATACTATGGAGAATGTTCTTTTGAATACTGAATCAGTGAGTTCAAGGTCATGGATGTGATTTCCTTGCTGGATGGCTGATTGTCGTCTGTTCTGGAGCATGAGACCAGCTTCAGTCTTACTAGTGGATACAGTTGGCATGTGGTGTGTCCCTTATAGCTTCAGATGTTTGTAAACCTCACACTGGATCCCCAGCTGATGGAGCCTTTCAGAGGTGGAGCCTTGCTGTCAGAGGTGTGTCACTGGGAACACACCAGCCCACTGGGTTTTCAGAGCTAGCTCACTCCTGCTGCTACAGCCCTGCAGCTGATGGATAAAGATGTGAACTTGTTGCTCAGTTCATTCCTGTAATTCTTGGCCTCTTATTGTGCCCTGACTTGGCAGGTGTTTTGGTTGCATGTAAGAGTCTCAGGAGTCAAGATTCCTGTGTTCTCATTCTGCTGGACATGTGGTCATGGAAGCAAAATTCCTATCTGCTGAGAACAATGACACCTCAAGGGACTGTTTGCCCTCTTGTATCTTATTTTGCTGAAGTGCTTGGGTAAATCATTTTCTCTTTTTAATGATTGTTTGGACTCTTCTATCTATAAAGTCTTATGTTTTGTATATATTTGTGATTTTCTCTAGTAGTGTTTTTGAAAGAGCAAAAGTTGTTCATTGTGATGGAATTAAATTTGTTAATGCATTCCACTGTTGGTCTTATTTTTGGTGAAATTCAAATTCCACTTCACCCACATTCCTTAGTATTTTCTTTTATTATTTTTTAAAGAAGTTCTACAGTTTTAGATCTAACAATTTTTTTCTTAAATTTTTGTATTTGTTTTCAGATAGGGGTCAAAGTTAAATTTTTATGTGTTTTTATAACGCATGTTCTATATTATATGTCTATAATATGTTCTATATTATATGTCTATGTTTTATAATATGTTCTATGCTGTTTTTACAAGCAACATTTGTTGAAGACTATTCTTTCTCTGTTGAATTGCATTTGAACTTCGTCAAAACTCAGCTGATCATATGTTTATATCTATTTCTGCACTTTGTACTATTCCACTAAGAGATTTCTCTCTGCTGTTGCCAATTTAAAAAAATCTCTTGATTATTCTAGCATTCTGATAAGGTTTAGGGGCAGGTAGTATCTCCTTCTTCCATTTTTCTTTTGTTATTTCTTTAAGTAAAATTGAATGGATAGTGGTTGTGTCCTTGAGTATATAATATTTAGCAACAAAAAATTTAAACATTTTCTCTGGTTAAAAAGATACCATTTTGCATTATTTTTATAACATTTATTGTCAAATTAATTAGGTATAGTATATGAGCAAAGTCTTGTGATGGTACCCCGATTTCCTTCCTCCCTGTCCCCAACCCTCTAGGGGCCTTCCTCAGTGGGTTTGCTGGACCACACCATGGAATAGGGACTTATAGATGGTACCACAGGTAGCCAGGTTTTTTTTTTGTTTGTTTGTTTTTCTTTGCGTGTTGTTGCTGAGGAGGGCAATGACTCTGGATATTCTTCCCTCTCCTAAGGTAATTTATCAGTGGCATGGTAGAATATCCCCAAATAGCAAGAGGACAAGTTAGTACCAGTACACTTGCATGATTTTTAACTTTCTCTAAGACTTACTTTATATTGTCTTTAATGTGCAGTGCTTCAGCTTGTTTGTCACAAGGTTTCTGAGATATTGATAGATTCTGAAGAATTCAGATTGTAGTCTGCCCAGGAGAAATATGTTGGGGTTTTTTGTGTGGTTATTTTATAAGATGGCTGAAAAGGGACCATATAGAAGAGGCAGGCCTTGTGTTGACTGCTGGGTTCAACAGGATAGGAGGTGCTGACAGGCTTCTTTCTACTTCTGTGGACACACACACACACACACACACACACAGCAACTTAATATGTATGATTACTGTGCTAAACACTTCATCCACATAAACTATCCCATGTGGTGCTTACATTGTCAGCAAGTGGCAGGCATATTAATGACTCTTTTTCTTGAAGAGAGGTTTTAACAGCTTCTCCAAAGTCACAAAATTTGGAGTAACAGAGAGAATGCAGCCTTCTGCTCCTGACCTCTGTCTCCAGGTTGACTTGTAAACCAGGTAGTCCAATGATCCCTGGAATTCCTGCTCTCCAGACATTCCTCTGTTGACCTCTTTGGAAACTCTGGCTGAAATAGCTGATAGTATTTAGAGATTGGGCTTTGTGAGGCAAGCTGGTTGAATCAACACATACATTATTTATTCATTTGGTAATTCAGTACACTTCTATTGGGTATCTATGTTCCAGGTATTGGGGGATACTACAGAGAAACAAACAAAAACAAAGGCCTTTCTTTCTTGAAGGGTATTTTCCTCTAGGGAAAAACCTCTGAGGGTCAACCATAAGATAATGCAGATGAAACGAGCTCCTTAGCAGTCTGCTTACCCCCAGTCTAAAGGCCTGTGCTACACTGTCAAACGTGTTTGAAATCATCCTTGGTTTTGGGCAGGAGACTCATTCATCGGTATCCTTTGCGATTTTGAGTACCAAGTTTGGGTTTGACCATCTGCTTTACTTAAGCTTAGATCATTGACTCTCCAGAAACAGTAGTCTCTCCATCGACCTTATACAGATCTGAGAACATCCCACCTCAACCCCCAACTCAGTCCTTGGTCATGAGAATAAGCATCCTCTAGGAATACAGGGAAGACCATGCTTTCTGAGAGGCTCAATGGAGGTGTGTCGGAGGTGGCAGAACAGGAGCTTACGAACACTGAACACTAAATACCATGTCTGAAAGGAGGAAGGAAATGATTTATCTCTTGTTTTAATGGTTTCATTTCAAGAGTTAGTGGAGCAAGCCAAATCTCTGTCTTTTTTCTTCCTCTAAAATTGTTTTGGAGGAATTCTCCCAGTTTCTATTCTACTCTTTGGTCCTGTTATAGAATCCAGGGTGGGTGCCTGAGATAGAAAGATGACAGAAATGGTGGATTGGGTTACCCAAAGATCTCTTAAACTCTGGGGTTGTGACTGAATTTTTTATACAAGTTCACAGAGCAGGAAAACATTGTAGAAGGTGCTGCGCTGTCTGTGGGCACAGGAATGTCTGTCTCCAGGGAAGTTAAAAATGAAAAGTCATATCCATTTCCTGCTTTGTCAAATGAAGTTGGCTATGAAATCTAATATTTCATATCAGTCTAGCACTTTTGCATGCTACTTTTTAAAAGTCATATTAAAATAATAGCAAAATAAAATAATTTTTGTTTACTGAATTGGTATCTTTTTTGTTTTTGTTTTTAGCAATTTTAATCTCTAGTGATGGTACAGAAAAATGAACACAAACAAACTGCTGGTAATAATGTGAGTGGCACAGTTTTCTAGGAGAAATTTGGGAAAGTACACCAGAAATTTCAGTGGCTTTTATAACCTTTTATCTAGTAATTCCACTTAAGAGTTCTTTTTCTCTTTAGGTAGGTCGCAGTTGGAACATCTCTATCCTTGCATGGGTCCACACGTCTTCTTAAGATTTATATCACAGTTCCTTTCTGCAGTCATTTCTGCTTTCAATATAGATTGTTTTCTTGATAACAATTCTCTAACAGGAAAATGTGCACTTAGAAAATACACCCTTGATGCTTTTGATGATAGGACATGGGGCACTCCTTGACCAATTGATAAAATCTGTTAGATTTTTAACTACTTTTTTGGAAGATGGTATTAGAAACACAAATTTAAGTGACAAGCAACCACTAGGAAAACAACACTGATAACAAATAATGGTTAAGGAATTTAAACAAAGAGTATAGAACTGCTATATATCAAGTATAAGTGAACTAAAAAGAATACAATAAAATCAATAGTGGAGTGAAAGGGAAGGTAAAGGATACTGATGGGCCTGTCTTAAAACCTCACTTGTAATATGAAAACTGAAAATTTAAGCAATAGGCAGGTGCTGTACAAACAGACTGGCAGAATTTAGAAAGCCTGATAATATGTTGGGTGAGAGCAGGGAAATCAGATCAAAGGAACCTTGTAAAAACACTTCAAGAACCATTTGGCAGCATTTCATAAAGCTTTCCTTATAGTACCCGAGGACCTAGTGATTCCCCTTTAGAGTTGAAACGCTAAAGTTAACTCTGAAGAAGACATTAGGGAATGTTTGCCATATCACTGGTGGAGGAAAGAAGTATAGTAGATATGCACACCATCATGGCCAGGACCTCGTTAATACTCAGAGACTGAAGTAAGGAAGTTGGAAGTAAACATTTCTATGGGCAATACTTACATATATTTTCAAGAAAATCACACAAAACAACTTTATAGATTCAATGTTGTAAGTGCATAAAACCACTAGATAGATACACAGCAAATTCTGGGTAATAATTGCCTCTGGGGTGGGAAAGGGGGATGGTACTGGAGAGGGAACATGGGAATTGTTTATCATTCATATATTTACCAGAAAGGAACCCAGAAAATATTTAAAATGTCTTCTTATGGAGCAATAAGATGTCTGTTATTATTGTGCAGAAAAAAAAATTAAAATTAATAAGAAGGGACACACTTTAAACTTTAAGGGAAGAATAATGGGGCACATCCAAACCATAGACACTACCAAAATGTTGGGCAGAACGTGCCATCTCTCTGGTTGCCTGATTAATTTCCTTCTACATTACATAGGTATCTCCTTGTTCTCACTAATGGTCTCCTGCACACTATGAGTGTTTGAGGGGAGGGACTTTGCTTGCTGTTTACAAAGTGTCAGTCATTCTGAAAGCTGTCCTGAGACATGGATAGAGAGCACCACCAGTCATTGGAGTCTGCTTGGGGGGCAATGTGGATAAATGGGTGGTGGGCTTCTCTGTTTTTTTTGGGGGGGGAGAACAGTGTAAGTTGAATCACTTTTGCAGAAAATTTGAGTAGCATCTGTCAAAATATAAAGGAGGCCTTTTGTTGCCTGGCTGTGTTCTGCCCAAAGACCCTACCCTTCAAAAGATCATATAGTGGTGCTGTATGTTTAGCACGCCAGACACTGAGTTCCCTGTTACATATCCTAGTGCAGATTGGGGCAATCCAGGTGACCCCAGGTCTGGGAATGATTACAGTGTGTGTGTGCTTGCGTGCGAATGTGTAGTATAGTGTAGTATATGCATTGCGTGCACCCATGTGCCTACATGTAGAGGCCCGAGGAAGACATTGGGTACACCCTTCTCTGTTGCTCTTCTACTTTACTTCCCTGAGACAGTGTCTTTCGCTTAACCAGACTCCCTGTTTTCAGTTGGACTGACTGGCCAGGGAGCCCCAACCATCCTTGTGCCTCCATGCTGGAACTCAGGCCCTCATGTTACTTGCTGAGCCATCTTCCCAGCCTTGATGACAGTTTTTAATCTAGAAACCAAATACTAGATGGGTGCTTTGAAAAAGAACAATGGAAATGGATGTATTCCTAGGAATTGTTTATATTATTGCTTTAAAAAGCAAGCTGCAAAAAAGTATGCATTATGTTACTAGATATTTGTTTGAAATGCATGCATTCCATAATGTGATTATTTTTATTTAATTATATATTTCACTTTGTTTTGAAATAAATGTGAAGATCACATGCAAACTAAAATCAGTTACCTCTGAGAGTAAGAAAGGGACAAAGCTTTTTGTTTTGCATGAACATTTGCCCTTGTTTGTAGAATTTTTTTAATGAGCTTCTTTCATCATTGTTTAATGAGCAATGTCAGGAGTATTACCAATATTTCAATGACATTTTTGTCTGAAAGGATGAAAGAAGCATGCCGTGTGTTGCGTTTTATGTTTTATATTGCTCTTTTTATCAGGAGATGAATTCTTCCTTGAGAGATTGCACGCACGCTGCACTTGTAAGTTTTTCTAAGACTTCAAGGAAGCAGCTGAGGTAATGGGGCAGTGCTGATGGTGCAGAGCTGAGGAGGCATGAAGGTGACTCGGGCCTAGTCCTTGAGATGCTCCGTCCCCAGATGCAGCGACTGGTTGCCTTTCCTTTCCCACAGTGCCATTGACTCTTCATACATACAAGTAACAGCATCACCCACTGGGCAGAGCACAGAGTCCATCGGTGGTTCCCTGGGTTCCAGTGTGTAAACTACAAGTGATTTTACATTGCCCTAACAAATGTGTTAATAGCACGATAAAATGAAGGCTCTTGGTGGTGGAAGTCACTCAGCCTTTGCGTATTCAGGACAATTGAAAGCTGTATCAGCCTTAAGGAATGCAGCAGAGTTTTGATTCTGTGCTTTTTATTAACTGTGAGACACTGGATTTTGGCATTTTAAACAAATGAGAATTCTCTATCCCTTTCTGAAATGTGAATTAACAAAATGACTTCTCTCAATCAAAAATATTTTTATGGATTTTCCCATTTTTTCCCATAGTTATAGATAGACAAGCATCCCTACACACATCAGTACTCATCAGTTTTGCTATTAGAATTGAAAAAAATTGTCTCAAAAGAGATATTTCACTTAACCATGGCACAAAAACTCCCTAACAGATGAACGTGACACTTCTGAGTCTTTGTTGTGTGTTTGCACAGGTTAGTGCCTCCCGTGGTCTAGGGGACGGTGGTGATACTGAAGTCCCACTGCACACTGGGCCTGTGCCGTCATCACTCACTAGAGAGAGGGGGATGGCCAAGGCCTGGGTGGTTCTGCAAGACTCTGTCTGAGAGTCAGAGAGACCATGATGGAGCATGACCTGACTTCACCTCTTAGCCAAAGGCCTGCTTTCTGCTGACTGATGTCTTTAGCAGGGAAGAGCAATTCTTCAGAGGAATATATTTAGGCACTTCATATGAATTCAGTTTTGCCAGTGTCAGTGGAGTATCTGCACTGGGTAATGGCTTGTGAGATTGTAATGCCATCCAAATGCTTACAAGTGTGCTCTTTTGTATCACAAATAACTCTTGTGCTCTGTAGGCCAGTCACTGTGGAGAGATGCTTCCCACTTCCAGGATTTACATTGAAGACATTGCCTGGAGAGAAATGTTAGAACCTTATACCCAGCTTCCATTGGGAAGAAATCTAAGAGACACCTTTCATTTGAGGTTTTTCAGTATTGTTAGAATATATAATGCCGTTGAGATTTCTTTCACCAAACAAATTAGTCCAGTACTTTTTTTGTAGGGTTTGGTGGGAGGTTCAAGGTAGGCTCTCACTGTAGCCCAGGCTGACCTGGAACTCACTCTGTAGTCCCAGGCTAGCCTCACACTCATAGTGATCCTCCTACTTCAGCCTCCCAAGTGCTGGGATCAAAAGCCTGTGCCACCAATGCCTGTCAGTCCAGTACTTTTGAATTTTGTTAAGTTTTTCAGCATACATGAAAAATACAATCAGACTTTTTGACAGAGTATAACATGGATGAAGACCTCAGAAACCTCAGCTCAGGAAGCTTCCATATCCACATCTCTTATGTGATGGTCACCCACATGGACTTCTAGGTCTTTCCTTGGCCAAAGTTCCGAAGCCCTCCCTTTTTCCTCCCACCAACCCACGTTAGAACAGCTCTGCCACAGCCACAGCCACCATTTCTTGGCACCAAATTTTTGTTTTAGTTATTGACCTTGTTGCTGTGGCAAAATACCCGACAAATGCCACTTAAGGAAGGAAGGAATGATGATGGCTCACAGCTCGAGGACTTGTCTATTGTGGTGTGGAAGGCATGGCATTAGTAGTCAGGAAGCAGAGAGAGGTAAGTGCTGATGCCTGCTCACACTCTCCTTTTCATTCTGTCTGGGAGCCCTGCCTGCCTGCCTGCCTGCCTGCCTGCCTGCGGGATAGCACCACCCACATGAGGTGGTGGTCAGTTAGTCTGGTATTTTGTTTCCATTGTGATTTCAAATCCTATCAAGTTGACAAACAAAAGAAACTATCACACTCTTTAAATACAAGGTGTGTGCATTGTATCAGGTATCATACTAGAAAATCATACCATATACCCTTACCTGTATGTAATAGAAAATCCTAAATTATTGATATTGGCTTCTTTTTCTTTTCTTTCTTTATTTTTAAAATATATTTATTATCAATAATTAGATACATTATATGAACAAATCTTACGATGGTACCCCCATTTCCCTCCTCCCTCACCCCAATCTACTGCGGATCCTCTTCAGTGGTCATACTGGATTAGTCCATGGATTAGGGGGTTATGAATTGCATAAGAGGTAGCCAGTTCCCCCCCCCCCACAAATACTTTTTGTGAGTTGTTACTGAGGGGTTAGTGTCTCTGGATGTTCTCCCCCACCATGGCTCTTATATTCTTTGACAGTGGCTTTTTAGATGCATATATACAAATGTATGTATTCATATATGTTTAGATATATACACATTTATATAGTAAATGTATACTTAGGACATAATATATGCATTTATAGATGAATGAACCTATAGTCCTATAACTAGTATCAAAATTTTTAATAGCTAGCAGGAGTAAACAATACTAGTGAAATTTTGTAATTGAATAAATTCATTTATTTATTGTTGATAAGTAGAAACACTATGAACAGGTCTTGTGTTGGTACCCTCATTTCCTTCTTTCCCGTTCCCAATCTGCTGAGAGCCCTCCTCGGTGGGATTGCTAGAACATTCTATGGGGTGGAGGGCTATGAATCTAGTTAATTTTTTTAAAAAAAGTAAATTTTAGGCAGAATATTGAATTACTTTCAGAATTATTAGGCAGGTAAGAGGCCCAGGCTTGGAGATGTACAGCTGGGTTTAAAAGTTCCTCAGATAACACTGCAGAACCCATCTTGAAAACAGCCACTGAAGTCTACTGCTCTGCTTCTATAGTACCCGGAGCCCAGGTGCCACAGCTCTGGTCCTCTCTACTGGTTCCTGCAGCCTATATCCAGCACCTACCGCTGGCGGAGCCTGACTCATGCATTTATCCCGAGTTACAAGGGAGGATGGCAAATAAACACATACCTTTTGCCAGTTCTGCAGGGGAAAATGGGCTTTTCAGTTAAAAAAAATGTCAGTATATTTCAAGGCTTAGCAGATAGCTTAGTCAGTAGACACCTTGCCTTGTAAGCATGAAGATTTGAGTTCAATCCCCATGAAAAAAAATGAGGTGTGATAACACGAATTTGTAATCCCTGTGCTGGGAATGTGGAGGGAGACAGAAGGATCCCTGTCAGCTATTGTAGAGTATTTGGTAAACTCCACGCTCAGTAAAGGGCTGTTTGTAACTCCAAGCATTCCATAGAATTGGGAGCCTTTGATGTCCAGTTAGTTAGGAGTACTAAAATGTACTTTAAAAATACATGCTCACTTGGAGGTTAGACTGCATGCAATCTTGTAATATGTTGGTGAGCAGTTTGGTGAATGTTTTATGTTTTAAGGATATGTTTACCATCACCTTTAAGAACAATGGAGCCTTCCATTAAATGTGCATATTTGTATGAGTATGTGCGCATGTGCACAGGTATATGTGTGTGCATGTGGAGGCCAGCAGACAACTGGGGGTGTCATTCTTTCGACATTTCCACCATTTTTTAAGACAAGGTCTCTAACCGAGCTGGAGCTCACCAATCTTGCTACACTGGCTGGCCAGTGAGACCTTGGGATCAACCTGTCTCTTACCTCCCTAGTGCTGGGATTACAAATGCCTCCTTGTGTGGCTCTTTTAGGTGGGTTCTAGTGATTGAACACAGGTCCTTATGCTTAAAAAGCCTTTTACAAACTGAGCTGTCTCTCCATCCTCCAAAGCACTCAGTTTTTGAACAAGAAAACTTATGCTGTGTTTCTGTTGACGCTGCCTCGGAGATGACACTGAAAGTCCATTTGTTCAGTAGATTTACCTCCAACATGGGGTTTTATGACATCCCCTACCTTTCTGTAAGTAAGGAAAATCTTTGAATTTTTCACTTGTCCTTGGTCTTAGGCGTGATAGTGGGAGTTCAGTCAGACTTCCTCTGCATTCTCTCTGGTGTGTTCCTTTTAGTGGCAGCCAATCGGGGTGTCACCTCTGGCAGGCTAGTCATTATTCCAGCATATGGAAGCTTTGAAGTATGTCATAGTTTAGGTGTCTAGAAGCCAACAAACCAGTCTCTGGCTGGTGACATTAGGCTTGTTTTCTGCCGTCAGCTTCCTCCCCTTTGAAATGAAACTAGTGATTAGGCCTATTGTGTCCTCTAGTAGCAGTGTTTTAAGTGTATCAGAGATGCCCCATTGCAGTTCAGTTTCCCTCCTTTTCACCAGGCAGAGAGGGTAAACATTGTGTTCATTTTCATACCCTCCAGATCAATTTTGAATGTGTAAAATTACATGGCTTGCTGCTAATAACCATGTTCTGTTTGAGGGAAGTTGCATTATTTAGCTTTTTATTCCACGGTTTTCTTTAGTCATTTGTATCATATCTAGAAACCCCAGGCCCTCCCCTTGACTCTTTTATGGCAACATTAAGTTTTCTGAGCATAGTATCAGGCAGGTATGGCAGCATCATTACACTTTCTGGTAGCAGGATCACAAAGGAGATGCTCCTTCAGTGACCCCGTGCAAGCCCTGCCCTGAGTGCTATTTGACTGATGCACACCAAACAAGGGAAGGAGTCCCTGAGGTGCTTGAAACCATTTCCCATTTTGCTGAAAGTACAAGTCTGTTTAGGATGACTACTATATTAATCTGCTATGGGCATCAAATAAGACAGAAATTCTGCAGAGAGAGTATTGTTTGATTTATGCTACCTTTTTTCTTGTTTTCTGAGTGGTTCATATTAAAAATATAGAATGGAGGTAGGAAAATGACCTATAGCTAGAATTTTTGAAACTCCAAAGAATTTCAGGATGATATTATTATATATAAACACCAAAAGCAATATTTACATGTTTTCATGTCTCTGTGTGTTTATGACTGCATTATGCCTGTCTTTTTAAAAATAACTATTCAGTGTAGAAAATTTCTATAGCCTCTAAGATAAGATCACGATGCTCTCCCTCCCTCACCCATCAACGACCAACTATCTAATCTCCTTTCTGTGCTTTTCAAAGTAGTCGGGAAGTAAAAGTATGTATCCCCTATAAAAAGTCATCAGCAAACACCTCTGGAAATTTCTTAAAATACATTGAGTAGAGATAATTCCTTTCTAAAAAATTGTGAGTGTGTATACATATGTGTGTGTTTATGTGTGCATGTACATATGAGTTCTTCAATGCATATGTGGAGGTCTGAGGTCAACTTCAGGGTGTTTGTCTTCTTCCCCTTTCCTGGAGGCAGGGTCATTCTTGTTGTTTTGTGTTTTGCTGCTGCATGTGTGCAGTCCAGATAGCTCACAAGATTTCAGATTCTCCTGCCTCCCATTGCCTGCTGGGATTACAGGCGTGTGCACCACTTTATATCCAGCTTCAGTAGATTCTGGGGAGTGGAATGTGGGCAGGCTAGCTAGCAAATGACCACTGTTAACAGCTCAGCCATTTTCCTAGGTGTAGTAATTCCATTTTTAAAGGTAGGAGATTAAATGGATGAATAGTGTCTGTTTCATTAGTGGTTTTGAGACAGTATTGTAGATTTCTGGGAATTATTGTAAGCTGAAGGTGATGTGCTAAACAGAATTAGTGAACATTTGTCTTGGTTTGCCAGGACACTACTCTTCCTCTATTTAATGTTTTATCAGAAAAAAAAGGGACTTTTAGGTGACAGGCTCAGATACAGACAACGCATTCATAGGACATACTTATTTTCTTTTATATTGACATCCCTCTGTCTACTGTGCACAATGTACAGACAGAATGTATAGAGAGCTACTTAAACATTGCTGTGTATCTGTGTATTGCTGGGAATCGAACTCATGGTCTTGCACATATAAGTAAGCAGTGTGTGAGTGCTATTATAGCCCTGGATCTTTGTTTGTTTGGTTTATCCTTGCAAGGTATATAACGTGGTGGGGGGTTTTGTTTGCTTGTTTTCTTTTGGCTTTCTTTCGGTTTTACAAAAGGGTGATCTGGATACCACTCTTCTTCTATAACTTTCTGAGCAGTGGTTTCTAGCAGCTGGCATCTCAGAGACACAGTGGCCTATTTTCTTTCTTATAAAAGACATTACTATCTCATATATTTGAACCTTTATTTTAAAAATCTCATGATACTTAGATGCTTTAGGCTAACAAAAATTCTCATTGAGTCTGGAAGATTCTGCCTGCCTGTCGACTCTCTCCTCCACAAGAAAAAAAAAAAATCTCTTAAATCACTCCACGTCCTGGGGCAGTTCTTCCAGAACAAATGCTCACTTTGACTTTCTCTCTGGTTAAGTTTAGTCTTTGTTGACCCAGCACTGCTCGGGTAGCTGCTGCCTTTCTGTGAGGAACAGGACAGAGCTTTGATGTAACAAGAGCGAGGAAGGGACTTGAAAGAGAAGGCTTGTTTATCATGATGAACAAAAACAAACACTTGAGCAGTAACCAGTGCAAAGGCTTTCTGTTCTGACTGTCCCAGAACCAGACACAGCATGTTGTTAATACGAATTCTATAGATAAGTCATAAGGTGGCAGTGTTCAGTTAAGCCACTGGGAACAAACTTCTGTTTTCTCATCCTGAAAATGGACACAATGATAGTCCCTACTTCAGGGTCATAGAGGGATCCATCAAGCAAGCTTATTGAAAACATCGTTTCTAAGTGCTCATCATCACTTTTTTAATATTTATTTTTATTTTGTTGTTGCTTTTTTGAGGTACAGTCTCACTCTAGCCCAGGCTGACCAGGAATTCACTATGTAGTTTAAGGCTGGCCTCAAACTCACTGCAATCCTCCTAATTCTGCCTCCCGATTTCTGGGATTAAAGGAGTGTGTCACCACACCTGACTTACATCATCAGTTTTAATTTCTTCAAAATACAAGTCTTCATCTATTTTCCTACTTATCTCAACATCTTCACCTCTGTTTTGAATGGAATCACTCTACTTTTCTTCTTTGCACCCTGTGTCAGTATCATCACACACATACATACACACACCCAAAGAGGGAACATATATTGTCTTTTATGGCTGTGTCCTATCTTAATAGATTGATGACAAGTCTTAATAGGTATTGGACTTCTTTTTTTTTGTAATGTAATTTGTACTACAAATGATGCTTCTCAACAAAATATCTTGGTTACAGGTGCTCCATTGTCTCTTAAACTTGCCAGCAACTGCAGCAATTTTTAAGAAGGTAATAGACATGATCATGTTTTGCAAATAGAAACCAGGGGTCCACATTCTATAAGCAATACAAACCCTGCCTACCATTTACCTAAATAAGCTTAAGTTTCAGGTTTTTCTGTTTTTGCTACACAGTTACAGACTACTGGACAGTTTTCTTGAAAGACATAGTCCTTAGTTAACTCTCTGCTTTGATCTGAAAGTTGAATTCAGTTCTATTTCCTCTGTACATGTTTAACTCTTTCCTTTGTGCATAGACACACTCCTGATTCATCACTGAGGTCATTGTGGGCACATCCAGCTTAACAAAACATTGCTGTGACAGATGCTCAGATTGCTAGCAGTGCAGGAAAGTCACAAGGACCACACTGAACCCAAGAGTAGCTCAAGGTCTGTGAAGTCGGCCCCTTCAAAGAACATGCCAGGCTGAGATGAGCTCTAGAAAGCATCTTGTTTGTGACAGGGATGGATGGGCTGTGCTACTGAAGTACATATACTGCCATTGTATGGAATGGAGAAATGGCAAATGAATAATGCAGAAGTATCTAACACACACACACACACACACACACACACACACACGACGTTCTGTGTCACTGTGTAATCCTAGCACCTCAGAATATGATAATCTGGGACCCTGTGCATACTCATCACCATGTTTCATAATTGACAGAAATTCTTTTTTTTAAATATTTTTATTTGCAAGCAGAAGGTGGGGGGGAAGAGAGAAATAGTGGACACACGAGGGTTTCTTGCCACTGCAAAGGAACTCCAGATGCATCACTTTGTGCATTTGGCTTACTTTGTGCATTTGGCTTTACATAGGTACTGGGGAATCAAACCCTGACCATCAGGCTTTGCAAACAACCACCTTTAACTGCTGAGCCAACTCTCCAGCCCCAGGACTTATTTTGTTTCATGTATTCCTCCTAAATTAATTCAAATCTTATGCACGATTTGCTCTTTGAACATTTCTGGGTGTTAGGGCTTGCCCAAGAAAAAGTTTGCACATGCATTGCAAGGTTTTACAGTTCTCCAGAAGCCCGCTTCAGTCAACAGTGACTAAACTAGCTCTCTTGAAAAGTGGGAGAGAGAAGTTTCCCAAAGCCCTTTTGTGTGATGCTGTTCCTGCCTGCATCAGTTGGCTCCAGGCCTCTTGTTTCTTCCCCTCTTACTCCTCCCTCTCCATCCTCCCTGTGACCGTGAGTGAGCTGAAGAGAAAGTAATGTGTAGGCTGGGTCCTTTCTCTGTCCTTTCTCCTTTTCCAGGAGGGTTTCTTTTCTTGTAGTAGGTCAGATCTACTTGGATGTGGACACAAAACTTCTATGATGAGCAGGAATACAGAACATTATTTCCTTATTACTTCCTGTGTGCCAGGTACTGTGCATGTGTTTTGTTGACAATTCCAGTAATTAGAAGGTAGTATTCAGAATCCCATTTGACAAATAAAAAGCAGAAGTTCACATCTTGTCTATGATTTGAACTCAGTTTTATCTGAAATTCCAGACAAACATGTAACAACATTAAGCTGCCCTTCTCTGTCATACTCTTTCAGTGGGTCACTTTTAGCTGTATATCCCAAGCAAGTAAGTATGGGATATTTTACAACTATATGCATCTCATAATAATTATGGTATTAAAGTAACTTTTCAATAATATATAAGAAGGCTCTTTAGGGCTGGGGAGATGATCCAGTGGTGAAAGGTGTTTCCCTGCAAAGCCTGGCATCCTGGGTTTGATTCCCTAGTAATTTACAAAAAGCTAGATGCACAAAATGGCACATGCATCTGGAGTTTGACTCAACTCTCTGTCTCTCAAGTAAGTAAACGAATAGATAAACTTTTTAAAAATTGAGTTACTTCATAAAAAGGAAGTTCTTTTGTGTGTATGCTGTTTTAAGGATAGATTTGAAGGAAGGCAGAAGAAGACAGAGACAGGCTGTAGCTCCATGTATTTCATTGCCAACTCTGCCATAACACTGTGGGTCAGGCCCTCTTTGTGTCCATTCTTATTTCCTATCCAAACCAGGGATAGTAGAACTTACATATAATCACAATACTTACGAGGCTAATGTGGGATGATTACCTTGAGTTTGGGATCAGCCTTGCCTACATTGTAAATTTGAGGCCAGCCTGAGCTACAGAGTGAGACCCTGTTTCAAAGCCAAGTGAGACAGAAGTCAATCAAGCCATGCCATTTCTCTGCTTTTCTCTGTGAAAAACCTTTAGGAGAGGCAATGGCTCCGTGGGTAAAATGCTTGCGGCAACAAGCATGAGGAGCTAAGTTCAGATCTCCAGCACCCACAAAAAAAACTGAGCGCAGGAGGAATGTGCTTGTAATTTCAGGAGGAGGAGACAGGATTGCTTGCTTTCCCAGATCAAGTGCTCAGCTCCTCTATTGTACCACCCATCACTGACTGGGTCTGATCCTTCGGCTGCTAACCAGGATGCCCAGGGACTTTCACAGTGCTGTTCCTTCTTTAATTTTTCCATTCCTCTTGTTACTACATGAGCCGCTATTTCCTTTTGGTTTAATGACTGTCCTTGTCTGTCTCTTCACATTTACACAGGCTTCCCACAGGGCCGGTGGTTTTGCTGTAGCTGATGGTTGTTCTTTGGCAGCACAGAGAGCAGTGCTCAGTTGTAAGTGGGATGTCTCTCCAAGTGCTCAGCACAGAGCCTGGCACAGTGTGATAGCTCCCTCGCTGCTGCTGGTCCTGGCAGTTCATCCCACACACCTAATCTATAAAGCAGGTCTTAGGGATTGCCCTAGACAATGCAGTTCTCAGAAGCCAAGAGGACCCCTGTCTCATGACACGGACCCTGAAATCCCTGTTACTGTGAGGCGGCTGCTGTTTGCCACTTTTCACTGTCTATGGTCTTGACCTTCAAACCAGCAGCATTCAGCGTGTCTGACTGGCTGCTTGCTGACTGACCTTTTGCTTAGGCCCAAGGCAATGTTTTCTTCCCTGACAAACTTGACCACAGCCGGTTTAAGAGTGCCGGTCCTTATGAAAAGAAGCTGGGCTGCCTGGGCTATAATCGGCTCTAACATCCGATCAACTTCGAACAATGGTGTATTTGAAGGGAAAAGTTAAGACGTCTGCCATGCTGAGGCAGTACTAAACCGGGGCACATGGAAAGTTCTAGCACGTGGGATGCTGCTCTGGCGACTCTCATGAGCCAGGGGAGGCTGGCTGGTCCCACAATGGGCCATTATAAAGGCACCACGAACCACGTAATCGCAGCTCTTTACAAAACCATAAAAATGTGTCAAGTATTATGCAAACGTAAACTGCGCTTGGATGGTGTTCTAGAAATTTCTGAAATAACAGAGAGCCTTTAGTCTGATCGAATAGTTCAAGAAAAATGTGAAACGAGGCAGTTTTAGCATTAAATAACAGTTTTTCATGGGGTTAGTGCCATGTACATTATAGAAAATAACAGAAAAAACATTATCTGCATCTTGGTCATCCAGGAACAGTCTCTGTTGGGCTTTCTGAATGATTTGTTAGCTGTCTTTCCCACATGTATAAGTGTGATAAAACTACAGTACGATGGCACTGTTCACAGTGCTTCACCTGCTTTGGGTTCTCACTTAGGTTAAGTCTTTCCCTTTCCTTCAACTTAGGAAATACGCACCTTCGTGTCTGCCTGTGGTCAGTCTATATGCAGTGGTTCTCCATAGGGGAAGTTTTGTCAGCTCCCCCAGGAACAATGACAGGAAATATTGGTTGTCTCAACTGCAGTTGGGGTGGGCACAAGTTTACTAGTATCCAACCAGCAGAGGCCAGGGGTGCTACTACACACCCTCTGCTGTATAGTAAACCTCCACCAGTGCAGTGCCAGGGTGCATGCCTGAATGATGCTGCTGCTTCATAATTAATTTAATCTGTCTCATTATATATCTGTTTCTGAGTCTTTGAAATTGGGAATTAATCATTAGCATACTTAATACTTAAAGGATGAAAGAGTACATATTTTCGTCTCCTGGCAGCATAAAGTATATCACTTAAGATTCGTGATGGGCAAGACTGTGTTTCCAGACAACTTTTCTTATCAGAATTAGATGGATGATCTAGGATGGAAGGGTACCCACCCACGCCTGCTAGAGTTGGTAGACATTTTAGACCAAAATCTTTGTCCCTTAGAAAAGCTCTTCCAAGGGGATGTAGCTGGCAGACACATATATATGCGTGCCAGTGACTTTTCTCATCCCCGTGACAGTTACTTGACAGAAGGAACTGTGTCAGGGAAGGCATGACGGCAGAGCGACTGTTCTGGCTAAGCCATGCCTTTCCAGAAACCAAGAACACAAACAGGAAGTGGAGTGGGCTCTTTACCCCTCCAGGCCTGTTCTCTAATGCCCGCTTTTTTTCAGCTACCCTGCCTCTAAATGAGCCACAACCTTCCAAAGCAGTGCTGTTACCAGGGCACCAAGTGTTCATATATGTGAGTCTGTGGGGGATAGTTCACATGGACTTGAAAATTCTGTATCAATTTACTTCATATCCATGTACAAATTCTATCAAGTTATCATTTGACATTGATAAGTTGCTATGTATTAATATTGTGGATTACATATGGACAAACACAGAAGCTGATAGAAGAGACTTTGAGTCTGAATGAGAAATATGATGGCTTGGAATAGGTGCTACCGCAGAAGGGTGAAAGCTAGACCAATTCTATGAGAATGATCAAGACAGATGATATCTGTTGATGGACTATATACTATATACAGGGTACAAAGCAAAGACAGGAGTCAAAGTCAGTCAGGGTTTTTATAATCTAAACACTGTTTCTGACCTATAAATAATAGTGATTCCAAGTCAAGCCTAATGGTGTAAGCCTGTAATCCCAGTAGCCTGGGAGGCTGAGGAAAGACCATTGTAAGTTCAGTGTCTGCATGGGATACAAGGTAAGTTTAAGGCCAGACGTACCATCTTAATGCAGCCCTGTCTTAACCATTACAAAAAACACTGGGAATATAGCTCAGTGGTAGAATGCTTGCCTAGCATTGTGAGGCTTCAATTCAACCCCAGTATATAAAACACACACGCACACACAACCCCACACACAACATAGCAGTTTCATAAGATTCAACCTACTAGAAAGACAAAATTGCCAGCTCTTGGGATGGAGACGGAGATGAATATCTTACTACAGTCGTATACACAGTTGGAGCCAAGTCTAGAGTTCAGAGTAGTGTGACTTAGCGGTCCATGAGAATGGCGTGCTGTGAGTATAGAGAGTTCAATCAAGCTTGATGGTTGATATGTAAGAGGAGGAGGAAAAGGGAGAACTAGATGATGAAACTCATAAGTGATGAGGGAGAGAGGAATTGGGTGACAAATTAAAAAATGTGGGTTGGGAGGGCTAAGAAATGGTGCAGTTTGTAAAGTGCTTCTCCTGGAAAGTCAGAGACCTGAGTTTGGATGCCATCCCCCAGGTCAAGACAGAGCCAGGTGTGGTAGCATGCATAAATCCTAGCATGGAGGAGGCGGAGACAGAAAGATCCTTGGGGGCTTGCTGGCCAGCTTGCTAGCTGGAATGATGAGCTCTTGGTTCTGGGAGAGACCTTTATCAAGAAAGGGAAAGCGAAGGAGGAAGACACCTGACATTGAACTACCTCTGGTCTCCACTCACAAGCATGCGCACACACACGTACACACCTCTGAGCACATGCACACACAGGAAGTGGACTAATATAGCCTTCTTGCTATGGCTGCATCATATTCACATCCACCACACACATAGGAATGTGAGCTGATGGCCTTCTGCTATAGCTACAACGTGCATGACGTGTTCCACAAGGGGACTTCTGCACTTAGCTAAGTTGTACTACATGACAGTGCTTCATGAAAACTTCACATCTGCACTTAAGCATCGCATCTCTGTGATGTCCTTCTTAAACAATCTCTGAAGAGTCACTCAGTGTTGACTTCCAGCTGGGGCAAAAGCAGTATTCATTGAGTGAATAGGAAACATTTAACTTTTAATGTTAACAGAAGTTCAGATGAGAACATATTGAAAACAGCCTTGCTAATCAGGGCATGAGGTGTTCTCTGGGCAAGCTGGGTCAGCATCTTCTCCTAGCGTGTTAAAGATATAGGATTTTAGGCCTCAGACCTGTGGAGACACTCTGCATTTAAGGACACCCTTGATGATTTGCATACATCCAGTCCTGCATTTAATTCCCTTTATCTGGCAAAAGGATAATTAAGTATCTCTCAACAGCAACAACTTAAAATAAGGAACTGAAACTATTAAAAATCTTATCTCTAGTTTCTCTAGTATGCCGTCAGAAATTGTCATCATATCACTAGCAGCAGAAGCCTGTCACCCACACTGCAGGGTAGCCTCAGGAGTTAGTCCCTAGGGCTCTCCACTCAGATGTGGTCACAATCTTGACTCACTACGTAGTAAAGAGTTGCAAGATGAGTCAGAATGAAATAGATTTGGGGTTTATGAAGAAAGAAGTATGTGTGGAGAGGGCATACATAAGTATTAGCAATAGCTATATAAATTGATTTTGTGTCTTTTGAAGTTACATTGTTCCAAGGGTATAATTTACAAACAGATTTAAAGCTTTAGCAAAGTTTAAAAATTAAATTTAAGAAATGATCTGGTTTGCTTGTGTTCTTAAGGAATTTCCTCTTGTAAATGAAATTGTGGCCTGGCTTAGGCTGCATACTGTTTGACTTTAGGGATGAGAGAAGCACACTTATAAGCTTAACCATGTTGATCGTCAAGTAGGTTCTAGCCTTACTGTGTTCGTTCTTGTTGGAGAGATCTTAGCTCTGACTATAGCCCTATAGGCGATCTTTATAGCAGCTTGGATTTTGTCAGTTGTGTTAGTTCTTTACTTAGCCACCAAGAAATATAAACCAGGTCTCAGAACAAGGGGCTTCTTTCTCTGTCTATGTCCCTTTCATTTCCCCTGATTTCCTTTCCTTCCTCAATAATGTAATTAAAATCAAAGTTCTGTGTAGAAAACAAATAACTTCTTCCTTAGTTATCACTTTAATTGACCTCACCTAGGAGTCTGCATATGGGAGTCAAAAGATGAATGCTGTTCTGTTTTAGGACACCTTGGATTTAGTAACAGTCATGCATAAGAGCTGAGGTAATGTATGCAGTACAGGTTTCCCTAGGAAAATACTGCCAAATTCTATTTGTCCCCAACCAGAGCATGCACCCCTTGCAACTTCTAACCAGCACATTGTTTTATAGGTCCTTAGCTAAGGAAAACAGACTTACTAGGACTTAGTCATAGGGCTAGTCTAGTTGATTGGATTATAATACCAGAATTTTAGGAACTACTTGCTTTCACTTTGGGCATGCATTCACAACTCAGTGTTCTTATTCCAGAAGACTCTAAGACAGCAAGCGTCATGAGCGTATCTGGGCCCATAAGTATACATACATGCATATTTGTATGTTTATTGAACATGTGGTGTTTCTGAACACACCTGGATTTATACCAGGTAGTCTTCCCCTCTGTACACACTTAAAACCCCAGATCAATGTAAATCATCTTTAAGCTGTGTCTCTGTAGTCTGCAGCCATGGCTGGAGTCAGGAAACCTAGTCTTAGTTTCTAACCCTGACAGATGTCTTCAATTTCTTCTCACAATTTCCTTATCTTTATCTTTAAAATCAGGATACTTGTCCATACTTTTTGTTCTCACATGGATAGTTTTATAATTAAGAAAATTGGAATTAAATATTTATTTGAGAGTAAGAGGGCAGGTAGAGAAGTGCGTGTCGATGTGCCACCTTGCGCAGTCAGCTTTACTTTTGCACTGGGGAATTGAACTCATGTCCTTTGGCTTTACAGGCAAGCTCCGTAACTGCTGAGCCATCTCTCCAGCCCCAGCAATTGGAATTAAAAACAAAAAAGGATTATGTGTATATGTAAGCAATATACACATACACATATGCCTAAGTCATTCAAGCTTACTAATTTCATCTGACTTACCATCTTTTCGGTGATTGATACTTATACATATTGGCCTTCATAAATCACCACTCAAAACACAATAGGAAAAGATTGGTGATGTGTTCATGATGAATAGAAATTGATTGAATAATTCCTCTAATCTTCCTTAAACTTACTGAACTATATGTATGTATTTCTCTAGAGAAATCACCCATTCTTTCCTCCAAACCTTGCTAAAACTTCTGTATAACAGAAAATCTAAATCCTAGTTCGATTAAACTTTCTTAGTAGAGGTCGGCATTTTCTAGAAAAGGACAGAGATAAGTTATTTTAGACTTTGGTGTCTGTGAACTCACAGGCTTGATATTTGTACTGTTCTTATAATTTGCTGTTCTTATCTCTGCTGAGGAGGTGGAAAATCGATTGGCATGACTGTGTTCTAATAAAACTTTAATGGCATTGAAATTTAAATTTTACATGATTTTGGTGTGTCATCAAACACTGTTCTTCTTGTGATTTTTTTCACTACTTAAAAATGCAAAATTCTAACACTAGGTCTGTGGCAGTGGGCTCTCTGGCTAGCAAGTCTAGGTTCAGTGAGAGAAAGATCCTCTCAAACAAATGTGAAGAGTGATAGAGAAAACATGCAGAGTCATCCTCTGGCATCCATACACACAGGCATACACTGTGCACATGCACACAATCATACATATAAGAGCACACATGCACACATGTACACTGTGCACATGTACTCACAACCACACACATAAGAACACACATGCACACACTTGCACACACATGTACACTGTGCACATGCATTCACAACCATGCACATAAGAACACACATGCACACATGTGTACACTGCACACATTCACTCACAACCATACACAAAAGAGCACACATGCACACACATCTACACTGTGCACATGCACACAACCACACACATAAGAGCACACATGCGCACACTTGTACACTGCACACATTCACTCACAACCACACACATAAGAACACACATGCACACACTTGTACACTGTACACATTCACTCACAACCATACATATAAGAGCACATGCACAAATGTGTACATTGTACACATGCACACAACTACACACATAAGAGCACACATGCACACATGTGTACACACCACACAAATATATACATGTAAAAAAATCCAAATCCATTCTTAGCTTGTAAGCCTTGAGAAACCAAGCAGAGATTTGGTTTGGGCTGAGAAACTGAGCCTGGGTTTAGCAACCTTAGTCTTCTATAATTTTTATTTAAGTACTTTTTGTTTTTATTTTAGTTTTTTTCTTTTTCTTCTTTTTCTTTTGATTCATATTATTTATATCAGTATTCATTTCCTTGTCAGTTTATTTTCCTGTCACATACACTTTGGTGTAGGAGGTACAGCAGACAATATTGTATGTACTAGAACATATGTCTGAGTTTGTCATATGATTATATATTTACCTTCTTTATAAATTTCAGTTGTATCATCTGCTTCAGGTATTGGGTTGGAAACCCTAGAGATGATATCTCTATAATATAGCATCTAGAAGCTATCTGTTTTCAATTTACTTGAAAACAAAAGATACTGGGGTCTCAGAGCCAGGTGCACCCAATTTTCTTACCCAAACTGGGATGTAGTAAAGACCTCAGTGCCAGGTGGAGAGCCAGGTCACTTCCATCCTTACAGCAGCAAGAAACTAATTCATTAAAGAACGAGACTCTGCCAGTGAATTAACATTTATTTTTAAATGTGCAGCCCTTTCTTTTTTAAGTAGAGTAGTGAAATAAGCACATTACGCTCACTGCCCTCATTTCGCGTTTATTTTAGTCATGTCTATTGTCCTCATCATTATCATGTCTGGACCCTTCATGAAACCTAGATGGCTCTGAGAACCTCAGTGTGCATATTTGGTCAGAGTGGCTTGATAATGGTCAGCTCAAAATCCTTCACTACCCCAAGCATTTTGACTAAATTAATGATTGCAAATTTTCACGCTCAAATTCCTTTTTAACAGTATGAAGTATAATCCTACAGTGTAAATATAGATCTGTTTTTCTCTCTCTTTTTTGCTGCTTCTTGAACTAAATACAAAATTTTATAAAGCAAGAATTCCTATGTGTTTTCTTCTTGCTCACAATGTGGATTCTGATTTATGTGTTTAGCATATAACAGTAAGTAATGGAAATATATATATATATATATATATATATATATATATATATATATATATATATATATATAAATGCATCAACTGTATATCATTACAACAACTTTCTTCTATGTCCAAGATTTGTATCAAAGGATTTTCAATAGAAAAATTCCATTTTTTCCTAGTTTGAGTATTAAATTAAGGAGACAGTTCTTATTTTCTACATAAGTGTGCAAGTAAGTGTGCTTCAGAGGATAGCTCCCTCTTTGGCTGATTTGAGGCCAGTAGGCAAGTTGCATACATACACAACCAGCACAGAATAAGGTACCCATTGAGAACAGGATGAAAAATAAAGCTTAAAAGTTCAGCCCAGAACCTCTCCCGTTCTAAAAGTCCATCTCCTTGCAGTCAGGAGTGGCATAGTTATTCAGCCATTAGGAAAGTCTCATGTGGAATCCTGGCTTTTAGGCAATATCTCCTCCAAGGGGCAACCAGCTCCTAACTGTTGCTGACAGAGGAGTAGCATTGTCTATTAATAATACTGGAACTAAAGCTGAATGGTGCATTGGCCTTGATCTGACAGTGAGCTTGACTTTGATAGCTCATCCCTTAAAAAGGTTCTTTTATTTACAAAAGAAAGCATGACGTCAAGCCAGGGGGGAAATTGATATCAATATTTAAGCCCAAACTAGTAGGAATTTTTTTTAAGTCCCTCATGAGAACGTCTTTTTTTTTTTACATGCATAGCTAATTAGCTTAGGTTATTATAAGCAGGGCTGCTGTGATAAAGTTTCCGGTGGTGTCTCGGGATACCTTGTTTATAGTGCCTTCTCTATGCCAGTCAGTCTTCAAAGTGGAATTACAGAAAGTAGAGGGAGGAATATAGTCTACCATTTGCCGTTGGATTGGGGCCACCTCAAACGTTGTTATGCTGGAAATGCTAGAATATAACCATTATCAGGTGAGCTTTATTCTTATTTGTACTTGCTTTCTGAAATGTAATGCCGTGTGTTGACCAGCTCAGTGTTATTGTCACGAGCACACTGTGTTTGGCAAGCACAGCAACTTTTTTCATGCTGTTTACTGTCTGATGCCGTGAAGAAGTAATTTAATATATAGTTCTGGATATCATAAATATCAGTAGAATTCATTTCCCTAGCATGTGGCTATGCTTTCTCTACCAGTTCTTGTTCAAAGCTCCTAAGATTGCATCATGTTTATCAAGGAAAAAGTACCTTTATTTTGAATATCATGGATTTAAAAATAACATTTGTAATCCTGCGCTAATGTTTATGGGAAAAGAAAAGAAATCTTGCCGGCTCATGAATAGGCATGCCTTTAAAAACACATACATGTAAGTAAGTGTTAAGGATTTAGGAACATCTGCTTAGTGAGGCATTCCTTTGCCCACCGAGTTAAAATGTTGGATTTTAATTAATATGCTGAAAAGTCATGTTCAAATGAAAGAGGGAGGAATTAATTCACAACTTATTGATCTAAATGTGGAAAGGCTTCTGTTTATTCCCTACAAACATTTTACAGTTGCTTCTTAAGGATTTGTTGTTGCTGTTGTGAGTGTGTATGTTACAAAAAGCCGTTCCGTCTGCCCAGCAAAAGGGAGATCAAAGGAGTCCTGTGCCTCCTAATGTTTTATCTTGATTTTACTAAACCCTTTCAGATGTGCTGGCGAGATAACTGCCCTATAAATAGTTGCAAATTTCAGTCATGAAAAACAGGGGACCAGGTTTGAAAGGAAAGTAGATTTAATCAACTGGGAAAGAGAACAGGACAAAGTGGTACTTGGACCCTCAGATTTTCCATCTGAACCCTTAGTGTAATGCTGGCACCTCAAAGAGGCTCATGATCGATTGCTGATGGACTGGTCAGTCTTGTGTTTGCTAAAGCTCCTGCTCCTTGAAAGTCAAAAATAACCCTGCTCTCTTCTCTTCCCTCCATGGCTATGTTCAGGTGCAGACCCACCTCGAAAACCCCACCAAGTACCACATACAGCAAGCCCAAAGGCAGCAGGTAAAGCAGTACCTTTCTACCACTTTAGCAAATAAACATGCCAACCAAGTCCTGAGCTTGCCATGCCCAAGCCAGCCTGGCGATCATGTCATGCCACCGGTGCCCGGGAGCAGCGCACCCAACAGCCCCATGGCTATGCTCACTCTTAACTCCAACTGTGAAAAAGAGGTAATTTACATCTCCTCTCCTCCTGTTTCTCACCACTCCGTAACTGTCTGTTGGATATCCTTCTTGCCTTTAACGACGGACTGTATTTTGTCCACCTGGCCCCTGTCACCAGGCTCTGTCTGCAACTCGCCTTCGTGGCTGTTGCATTCCAACCCCTCTCCCTGTCCCTGGGTTACGGGGTTTATTGCACATGATGGGAGACCTGATTCACTGTGAGTGGAATGTGGAGGCCAGCGGCTTTTTCGGCGGCTCCTGTCTTCCTTCACTCAGGGATCTCTTGCTTCCCATGCCTTGCAGTTTAAGAAGCAGTGAAAATGCAGAGAGAGGAGAAGGGGAGGTGGAAAAGGAAAAAAGCAAAAATAGAAAAGGTGTGGGACAGGCGGTTTAGAAGTTCCGCTTCTTGTGAATGTCTGGAATATTATTTTTATTTCTCCCTGAGTTGAAAAAAAAAAGAAAGAAAAGAAAAAGCACGGGATGTGTGTAGATGGGTTCGAATGGTATATAGCACATGAGGACTGAAGAGAAAGCTAAGGTTTATTGCCACGTCTCATAAATTTCAGTTAACTTCCTGCTGCCTGTTCAGTCTGCTTTGGTAAGGGTTGAATCTGAGACAAGACTCTCATAGACCCTCGAACTGGTTGTTGCTTTAAAATGTGGACCATAAAAGCTACATGGGAGGACAATTGAGACTTGCTACCTCTGATTTCCAAATTACGAGATGATGAGTCTCATATTAATGGAGCCTCTGCGCTCCATGGACTGCTGAGTTCACAGACCACAGTTGCAGTTTGGTTGATTTGAATCATGGGAGGGATCAAGTCTCTTCCCCTCTGCCCAGACCAAACCCCCGCCTTTTCTTTTCCCTGACCTCACCTGTCATCGTCCACCACAGTGACTTGCTCACAGTTCTCCTTCGTTACTCCTTGCTCAGAACCTACCTTGTTGGAGCTCTGTCATCTCGTTGCTATGCTGTCAGCCTCTTGTGAATGTGTCATTGAAAAGCCATTTACAAATCCAAGACATGGGCTGTTTTCTGCTTATATTTTTGCAGGGATTTTATAAGTTTGAAGAGCAAAACAGGGCGGAGAGTGAGTGCCCCAGTATGAACGCGCATTCACGAGCATCATGCATGCAGGTACCGGAGAACTTGCAGGGAGAGGAAGTAACACTTTATAGTGAGAAACTGTATTTGTGCTGAGCACACCTTCCTGATGACTTAAGACTATATTCCTTCCAATTGACTTTTTAATAGAAAAAATTATGAACCAAGGCCCGTTTCCTCATAGTAATTTAAGATTAAATAATAACTAGAGAAATTAAATATTTGTGTTCCCTTGAGTAACCTTATGTCATAAAAAGTGAGTAAAATACAGATTTTCATTACTAAAACATGAGATGCTGTATTTCACTTGTATACAATCGCCAGTGTGTGTTGTAGAAATTTATAGCAATTTTCATAGGATATTCATAAAACCAAGATATGTCTCTGTGTGTGATTTGTGGCTTGTCTTATAAATAGAATCTCTTGGTACATATTGTATGAAATTTTATTAACTTAATATCTAGTGATTTTCCTTCATTGTATCTAGTGAATGAATTATATATTTATTAATTTATTTGTGTATAGACAAGAGCGAATATACAGTCTTTCTATATTTTCTGTACTAGAATATAGATTATTTTAATATCATCTTAAGCACACTAATTTTATACTTCTAAAAATATAAAAATCACATGAAGAAAAAAAGTCCCCAAGCCCCCAACTTATTTTCTTATTTATCAACTCAGTCATAAAGTTATTTCTTACAAACAAATTAGACAGATCAACCAGGTGTGCCTAGAAGCTTCTAGCTATTATTCTTTGGAAGAATTACAAAAACTCTTTCTCTGGACATATAGTGTATTTACACTATGATCAATTTGTATGATTTATCCTGAAATCTCACCAGAGCTCAATTAGGTAATAAAATATTGCCCTCATTTTATTTATTGGTACCCTGGGGCCCTTGAAGGTTGGGGGCTTTGCCCTCCATCTGTCTAGAAGTAGAGCCAGAATTCCAACCCAAGCCTTGGGATGCCAGAGCCCTGCCTCTTGAAGGGAGATGTAGACAAACACAGAAAGCATCACTGAGCTGGCTCAGGTTCCATTGTGTGCCTATGAAGCACACCCAGACCCAGGCACCCGCTGCTCAGATACGCGAGGTGTTTACAAGTAAATGTTTCCACACGCTTCTCTCTGCAACTGCTGCAATGCTCTTGTAATCACTGCTGTTATTATCGTCACTGATGTTTTGGTACTTCTGCAATAAAATTGATCTAGTGGGAATGTCACCTCCAAGACTGTAATGATAACCTCGTCCTGATGTCCTCAGGGAGTGCTTCCCTCTCTGGCAGCCGTACAAGGAGGTGCTTGTTTCACAAGTCACTATGTGATCCATGCAGGGCCAGCCATTGGCCAGGGAGCACCTGTGGAAACCAAGGGCTGAGTTACCTTCTATATTTTCCTACTCCTAAAAGCTATGGGAAAGGGAAAAAGGAAGTAGAAGCTGCCGTTTAAATTGAGCCTTCTGGCTCATTTTTTCTATTTAGGAGGAAGTGGTTAATAGCAGAGGTTAAATTGTAGCCCCAACCCTGCTTCCATCAGTGACTTTCACAAGCTTCTCTCCTCACACTTGGACAATTGCTATCATGCTAGTGCACATTCTGGTAGGACAATTATCACAGTGAATAATTTAGCCTGAGTCAGAGCTTGAGAGATAACTCAGTCAGTACAATACCTGCCTCACAAGCATGAGGACCTGACTTCAATCTCTAGTACCTGCATAAAATTGCCAGGCATGGTGACACATTTCTATAATCCCAATGCTGGGGAGGCAGAGACAGGAGGATCCTTAGGGCTCTCTGGCTAGCTAGTCTTGCCTAATTTTTGAGCTCTAGGACAGTGAGAGACCCTGCTTCAAAAGGAGGTGGATGGTATTCCTAAGGTTGACACCTGAAGTTATCCTCTGGCCTTCACATACATACACACATACACATGTGCACCTGTACACACATGTGTCCCCATATATACCACAAACACACATACACACCACAGACACATGCAAAGATGTCTTGTCTTATGGAAGTCCCTAAGCTCGATTTTTCACACACAGAAGTCACTGAAATGTTGGCTACAAGTTAAATTTTGTATCTATTAGTCTTAATGGTCATCAATAATATCTTCTTTTTAGTAGAAAAAGGAGAGTTCTTAGACTCTAACTAAGATCGCTGTTGTTCAGTTAGGAAATAGCAAAATATATCTCTCTCTGGGGTTGCATTGTAACTTTTGTTTAATTCTTTCTCTCTTCTATGGTTCTTTTTCCTACAGATGGATGATGTAATTGATGACATCATTAGCTTGGAATCAAGTTATAATGAAGAAATTTTGGGCTTGATGGATCCTGCTTTGCAAATGGCAAATACGGTATTGATTATCACTTATCTTTCTAAGAAAATCTTGAGATAGTCTAATGTTCTCTCCCTTTGTGTTGAACTCAGTTTATTTCTCTGATTTTTAAATTTATTTATCATGAAATGAAAACATCATTCACAAATAAGTGACTTTGATATCAGAAATCAAGAGTTGTTCATGTGTTTACTTTTAAAGTGTGTATTTTATTGAGTGTGTGTGTGTGTGTGTGTGTGTGTGTGTGTGTGTGTGTGTGTGTAGCCAGAGATTGACATTAGGTACCTTCCTTTATCATTCTCCACCTTATTTTTTGAGATGGGGTTTTTCACTACTCCTAGAGCTCACCAATTTGGCTAGTCAGCAAGCCTCAGGGATTCACCTGTCTCCATCTCCCCAGCACTGGGAATATAAGCATGTATTGCCATGGCCAGTATTTACTGGGTCCTGGGGAGCAAGCTTAGGTTCTCCTCATGTTTATATGGCAAGCATTGAGTCCACTAAGCTATCTCCTGTGTCCCGCACGCACTGGTGGGACATTAGGTTTTCCAGTTCACACCTAACAGAACTCCTCACTTAAGGGAACTGCTTTAGATTATTAACAATAATGTCTGATCAGCTTTAAAGCATTCATGGTTTTTGAAGATGGATTTCTTACATTTTCAGTGGTAGAGGGGCATTGAGTTACCTTCCTCAGCAGGACTTACTCCAGTTTCAATGGATAAGTCAAAGTTCATCTGAATTTGTAGCTACTTACACTTCCCTTGTATGAGCTTTACTTGTCCTGTTTAGTTCCCCTCCCTCCTTCTGCTTGTGTCTGAACCCCTGTCTGACCAATGTCTTTGTGCAGATCTTAGGCATTCCCTGCAGTCATTCAGGGAGAAAGCTGGTGAGGCACCACTTTGAGCTTGAGACTGAACTAGGTTAGGCGGCCTTACACAGGAGAACACAGCCACTGCTCAGTAGTTACTCCAACCCTTTTATATTTTATTTCCATAAAAATGCCATGGAGTTATCATGGTATTTAATAAGTAGTGTTTAAAAGACTGGTATATATTACAAGGAAGCCGGAGGTGGACTGATCGTGAGAATTGTTTGCAGAGTATATGCCTTACAATGGTGCTGACGGTAACTTTTAAGCTGTGTGCTTGTTTACCACAGTTAACATGTAAAAAAAAAAAAAAAGACTAACTACTATTAAATCCCTCCAGCCAGAAACAAGATAGTCTTATTTACTTACCCCAATATGCAGTAAACTGATTTTTTTTTATAATGTAGAATTATCTTTTCTATTTTAGTTCAGATGTTTAAGTTCACTTACCTGAACTTAGTGGAAACTTAGTGAGGATGCCCCACGAAATATCAGAGCTTCTAAGACATTTAGTGTCTCTTTCCAATCCATCTAAACTCACTGCATGATTTTCAGAGAATCAAGTGACCTTCTAGTCTGATAAATGTACCTGATCCAAATTCCCCTAGTGCTGTTTGAACCTCTGTTTGCTGCCACCAAACCCTTCATTGGCTCATCCTGAGAGGAGCACATTGTACTCATATCATCCAGAATCCTAGTATGGTCATGAACAAGCCAGCTGGGGAAGCTTTCACTAGGGGATTACAAACATACCCAGTGACATGGGCATGTTCACCATGATTCATGGACCTAGCACAGTTAATTTGCAACGACACCATCATCTCCAGAGAATGTTTTCTATGGGGGTGGTCCTCTTGCCAGGATGTTAAACTCATACTGATGCAAGAGAGCTGAAGAGGTGATTTGATTTCATAATGTCATTGCTTTTTATAGTTTTTTATAATGACAACCTTTGAAGTCATCTGATCTAGCCCAGTACTCAGTGCACTAACTTCCTTTTGAATATCAGTCATATTCACACAGAACATCAGGTGTCTACCTTCTTAAACATCCAGTGGAGGGTCTGCACTAGCCCAGAAGGGAAGCAATAAAACATGATGTCAGGAGATAGAGAATTGTGCCCAAAGCCTGTCATTTACTCTGTGACCTTGCATACTATTAAGCTTCTTGAAGTCCCATATTTGCACATGTGAAAAGAAGGTTATTAATTACAGCCATCTTAAATGTCTTCTTACTTGACAGATTCTGTATAGAATTTAGTATTGGAAGCACAAGTTACATTCAGCTATATTATATAAACTATTAATTTATTAGTTGTGATATCAAGTCTTTTTGATAGTTGGTTGTATATTTAGTCAGTAGTCATCAAGCAAGTTGAATGTTAGAATAACTTGACTTAATACCAGTAATGTCCCTACAGTGAGTGTCTACATGCCAGCATGGGCCCCACCTTGTTCCAAGTGGGCTCTTCCACATGTAGTTCTTTCTAAAGACTGTTACCATGACTCTGTCTGCTTCTTCTGCCCTTGAGAGTGAATACTGTATGTCTTCTCCATCAGCACTGGAACACAGGGTTGTTCCTTCATTAACCGATTACTCCTGAACTCTTGCTAAGTTTGATGGGCTTCTCTTAGACAGTAGGAGTGGTCAGCGAAGAAAAGATGTGTTCTGTTCTCTTGAAGCTTGCCATCTGGAAAGGCCACCATGTCAGCCTATGACTAGAGAAGGAAGTTGAGGAACATAGCTGCCTTCTCAGGTATTCCCAGAGAACATAGTTCCTGAAACGCCAGCAGACAGTACCCCACAGCCACCCCGGAATATTATGTCTTTACCTCTTTTCATCTATATCCTATGCTGGGAAAGGCAGAGCGTGACCACATGAGGAGTCTTGTCATGACAGAACTATTGGAGCACTTTGCAGCCAGGGAAAAATGGTAGAGGTGAGGAACATTGGCTCAAGACAAGCATCTCATGACACACTCTTCTTTTTCTCTCCTCTCCTCTCCTCTCCTCTCCTCTCCTCTCCTCTCCTCTCCTCTCCTCTCCTCTCCTCTC
>PVHP010001152.1:0-19355 GCA_004024765.1 Zapus hudsonius
AATAAGGCTTGCTGTAGAATAGGCAGAATCATAAAGACAGTGTGGCAGAAATGAAAAAGCAGAAAGTCATGCTGAGCCCTGGTCTATCCAGAAAAGCCTTTCAGGAAGGCATTTTCCTCTGACTTTAGCATGTGATCTGATTTTCAGTCTGTGCTTGTTGTTTAAATCTAATCCTAGGAATAAGGTGAGTAGAGACCCATAACACTATCATTTTCACTTAAAGAATTAATGTTTTTATTCCCCAGAGCAGATGCAAAGCCAAACCCCTTTGTAAATGTATTCTATAATTGCATAGTATTTCAATGCAGATATTTATGTTTAAATTGTCCTCAAGGCACTTAAAAAAGGTGTAGGATGTTATGGTTGGAATGTTATACTAGAATTCATTTTAGAGTTATTATTACTAAATTATCAGTAGTAACATACAGAAAAGGTCCTTCACTTTTTAATAGCTTGCCGTATGTTCATGTCTCTTGTTCTACTAAAAACTCATGGATAGATGATTGCATCATTTATAAGAGTATAAAATGACCATTTCTAGCCTAAGGCCAGACCCCAACTTGATTTTGCTAAGAATAGAGTATAAATGATGGATGGACTTGAATGTTCTTATACCATATGTAAGATAGCATCGGGCTTCTCCACTTGCTGATCAAAGATTGAGTCTGTACCAGAGATCAGAAAGCCTAAAGGTCTGTAAGACTGTGGTGATCTTGCCAGTGGCCTAAGCACAAAGGATGGATGGGTCAGGCATAATCCCTGAAGCACATGCAGTGACCCATGCCCACCTGCTCTGGATGCACCTGCTACCTTCTGCAGTGCTGTGCACTGGTTCTGCTCTATCCAGGTGAGTCCTGTAGGCTCTGTGGGGATACAAAGTCCTTCCCCTGGGCCACATCCACAATCCTTGTATCTGCTTAGAGCCTGCACATTCCACCAGATGGGACCTACTCTCCAGTATCCAGTTCCTGTATCTTTCTTAGCACTCACCCGACCAACGAGGGAAGCCTGGGAAGTGACATTTGCAGCACATCCCTTGGCTCAGTGTTTTGTCCACTGGAGTTCACAGACCAGGTGCAGGGAGAGGTGTGGAGCTGGAGAGTGCTGATCCACCTACTATGAATGAGGGACAGCATTATCTCCTTCACTCACTTAGCAAATATTTGTGCAGTGTTTGCTGTAAGCCAGAGTCAGCGTGGGTGAGTCTACATCCATCAGACACTTGTTTCTAGTAGTTTTAAATTGAATAGTGACTGAAATACAATGCACACCCATGATAGATCTTAGATACAGATAAAGAACTTTGTTTTCCATAAAGAAAAACAAGTAACTTACAGGAATCTGTTAAAGAAAAATTCCTAGTGCACTCATTTGTATCACTGGGAGTAGAGATAAAAAGTTCAGAAAAAAATGAAGTAGGCTTTACATAATTAGAATATAAACTATATGGTAATGTACATGGTAACAAAAGTGATATTTAGTATAAGAAATGTAAGGTTTGAGTATTCTCCCTGAAATCCCTTTTTAGGGCTTAGTGTTAATAGTGATTGTGTGTGTTCTTCTTATGTGGTGTTCGAACTATAATACAGGTGAGCAGCCAACAGCTGTATGGAAGTGCAGGCCAAAGGTACAGAGCTGGGATCTGCCTGCAGCTGTCTACACTGCACAGTGGTGTCTTTGTCCTGCGAGGGCTCTGAGATGGCATTTAAGCTCTACTTGTGCCCAGGTAGAAGTCCCTGACACCTGCCCCAGGACACCTCCATCTCTCCTCAATACAGTGACCCCGAGGGATATCCTCTGTTGGGCTATTGGAGTTTCACTGAGTGACACACAACATCTCATCTTGGTCTCTGCAGGGCCTGATTTTGCTCTGTGCCTGGCTCTCTAACCAACCTCCTTCCCAGGGGTCTGGTGGGGCAGGGGGTACCTTCTTTGTGCCACTGTGACCTCGCAGACAAGTGGAGTTTCAGGGTACCTCCCAAATGCAGGAGAGTGAAGTGAGGGAGGAAGAAGAGGTACCTAGGAGGCAGCCCTGTGTGTTAATGTCTGTAAGTCCTTCCTGCTGACTCCAGAGGCCGAAATTGGGAAATAAATAAAGGAACTTTCATATTAATTTATGTTGAAAGTAGTTCTCTCTGGGGAGCTTCTGATTGCTTTGGGTGAGAAATGCGCTAATTGGGAGAGGTGTGATCATGTGCTGTGGTGTCAGGGTTCCTTGGGGTCCTAAGAAGCACATGTGACATGTAAACCAAGAATAATGAGGAGTCCTCAAGCCAGACACCCACACTGAAAGCTTCTCCAGGGAGAAGCGGTGGTAGCTGGGGACTGTCTGAGCAGAGAGGTGAAAGACAGTGGACTCACAGGCGGGGTGGGGTTTGACACCTCTCTACCCACAACAGCACCCATCCTCCTCTGGTCCTGAGCTAGGCTCCAGCTGAACGGTCTACTCTCAGAGCACTCCCCTCAGGCCCAGTACCTCTCAGCTGAACTCTTGGGACAGAGCAGTCCTGTATCTCAGGTAACACACACTGTTGGAACAAATGCTAGTCTGAGTGCCTCTTGCTGCCTCTTCTGTGAACATAGCAAAAGGTGGCCCCTTCCCTCCTGGGACTGATCACCTGTGAGGCATGGTTTCTAAATGATTTTCATCTTTCTCTCCATTGGTTAAAAGTATGGCTTTAGCTCAGTGATTTTCTACATAAATTTTACAAGCAATGGTATGCAGACTTGCCTGTTTGTTTTGGTTTTGTGAGACAGGGTCTCATGTAACCCAAGCTAGTCTTGAACTAGTTATTTTTTCCTTTTAGTAATAAAATTTAACATGTAGCACCTGCTACTTTGAATTTTTCTTTGTGGCTATGATTTCCTCAAAGTGTATGTTTCTTACATTAAATTTTAGAAAAATTAATTTTTATCAGGAAGTTTTTTTAATGTCTGCCACTTTCAAAATAATAACATTTTATCAGGTATAATTCTAGCCATTGTTACATTTTTAAAGTACTTTAAATATTTATTTGAGAGATAGATAGAGAGAGAGAGAGAGAGAGAGAGAGAGAGAGAGAGAGAGAGAGAGAGAGAGAGAAACAGGCAGACAGAGAGAATGGGTGCACCAGGGCCTTCAGCTACTGTAAATGAACTCCAGACACATGCGCCACCTTGTACATCTGGCTTTATGTGGGAACTGAGAAATCAAACTCTGGTCCTTATGCTTTGCAGGCATACATCTTAACTGCTAAGCCATCTCTCCAACCCCATCATTGCATTTTGTGAAGTTGCTGTTGATGTTTTCTTTGGTAGCGTTTAGAAGAAACTTGGCTAATCCATGAGAAGTCTCTGAGTAGTTTCCCTGGCTAGGGGTTACTTGTCTTCTCACATGGCAAGTTGGTGTTTTTATAGCTAGAAAGTTTATGAGCAATGCAATTTCACATTTTTCTAATCCTTCCTGATATCATCGATTTCCAATTCAGCATCATTGTTGTACTTGCCTTTGCAGTGCTGGGACAAAATACCTAACAAAAGCAGCTGATGGGAGAAAAGTGTTGGTTTTGGCTTGCAATCTAAAGGGGAAGCTTCATGATGCCAGGGAAACGATGGTAGAGGCTGGGTATCACATCTGGCCACAGCAGCTGAGCTGAGCTGCTTCTGGCAGGGGCACTAAATCTGATTCCAGCAACACACTTCCTCCAGCAAGGTTCCACCTCCCAAATTTCTATCAACTAGGGACCAAGTGTTCAAAACACATGAGACTATGAGGGATATTTCATTCAAAACACCACAATCATGTAACAATTTAAGTTTTTAGGTTAAAAATGGAAGGCCCGATTTAATCATTCCACATTGCAAACATATGTCAAAGCATCACACTATAGCCATAAATATATAGTTTTTATTTATAAGTTAAAATGTCAAAAATAAATAAAATTCACAGCCATGAAAACATGGTTACCAGTAAGGCTGTCTACAGTTCCATGCTTTTCCATGAATGGATAGTATGATTTTTTTAAGTAGATCATGGGTTATGAAAGAAAAAAAAGACATTTACCATAGTCTCTTAACTTCTGTGATGGAAACCAAACACAAACAGCAAAGGGAGGAAGGGAGGCAAGAAAGTGAAAATTAAAAAAGAAGGATGTATTCAACGCACAGGAATAAAATGCTCTACTAACTGCTCGGCCACAACCATTTCAAAGACAGCATGAAAGTGATGGCTTATTCAGGTCAAACACACCATTTAGACCAAGTCACTACCAAAGGGGAGCCCTAAGCAGGAAGGATCAGGTCAGGTGGCCTCTTGCTGGGAAAGACACGTGCTTCAGCTACTGTATGAATGTAAAGCAACTCCATGGTGTTTCTGTGCGAATGAATCGAGTTTCAGTATGTCATAGCCCCAAGGGATTCTAAACAATCTGTAAGCTTATTTTCTTATAATCAGACAAACATTAATGGCCCCAATTGAGTTAGTACATAAACTACACTGACCACATCTTAAGCTTATTTTAATGATTATGATAGTATACTACTTCAGGACATGGCTTCTTTAAACTTTTCCTACTCCTTTTCCTACCCATTTCCACCTGAGAAATTTTTATGCACCCATAAGCATATAGGCCTATAAAATAGAGTCATGCATCAACTATTTACTGGTCATAAATCATAAAGAAAGTAACTTTAAAACAATCCTTTGTTATACATATAGAGGAAGAGGAAAAACATTTGCATACTAATATTATGGATGTGCTTATTTCCACATGAAGAAATAAAATTAAATATTGGAGTTCTCCCATGGCTGGCATGCCACTATTGGGCACCAGTAGGCACATCTTGCCTGGAAGGTCCATTGTGGAACAACAGGATCCACAGCCGGGTAGAACAGTTGATGACTTTTTGCCTTCAGTAGGTTGCACAGCACCTTCTAGAACTATGAAGCTAGCCAGTAGGTAGGAAGCTTGCAGCTCAGTTTCTCTGGGTCCTGCATTGAATCGTGTACTTTCTGAGTACCTAACACAGAGATGCATAGGTGACAAAGGTACTGAGAATAAATGGCTATTGTATGTTTGGCCCTCAGCAGGATATCTCAACTACCACTTCCAAGCTGGGGAGCCTCACAGAAAGGGGGTGGAAAGGATATAAGAGTTAGAGAATGGGAAGGAAGGAGGGCTGTGCAATGCTGTCTTCTGGATATGACATAGCAATCATACACACGAACTCACGGAGCCTGTGGTTTTCCTATACAAGTTTGGGCCCATCCATACGGCATTAGGGATGGTAGAGAGACTCTCAGACATGGTTACTGGGGAAGAGGAAGTCCTGTTCTTCAGTAGTGTAGCCACTGGTAAGTTGCCCTTGCTTCAGTAAATAACCTACCGCATGCTCATGCAAGCAACCCTAATTTAACTTGTGGGTCAACAACAACAATGACAGGACGTGAAAGAAGAAAAGAGTTTAGTCGGGAAGGAGGGTTTCACTGGAAAGGGACTAAGAAAGGGCAATGAGGGCAGCATGAGATTGAAATGTATTATATACATATATAAAAGTGTCAAAAGAAAGAATTAAATATTGAGGACCAGGGAAGAGGCTCAGTGGATACAGGTGCTGCTTCACAAGCATGAGGGCTTGCGCTTGATCCCTATCTCTCGATCAAAAGCTGAACATGGCTGCAGATACCTATAACCTCAGTTCTGTGAGGAGACAAAGATGGGGGCGGGGGAATTTCTGGGGACCTCTAGTTAGCCAGTCTAGCTGAAAAGCAGTGCACTCCAGGCTGTGGGAGAAACAAGACGGGAGAGAGAAAGAAGAGGACATCCCATGGCCTCCTCTGGCCTCTGCATACATGTGTTTAAGACCATTTGAGAAAAACACTGTAGTTCATAAGAAGGAGTAGTCATGAATCTGAGCCCAAGGGTTAACGTGATAACACTGCTAACCCACCTTCCCCAAGAATGAAAATTGGGATGTTTGATAGAAGTCAGATTGAAGCACACATATAACTCAATTCTGTAAAGTTAATCTGGGATTTCTCTTCTGAGGTTCCCTTGACCCCTTCTATCCTCAGGTCTAGGAATGTCAGCATTATTAATATGTATTATAAGATATATTCAACTGTGTCTAGTGATGCTTGCTTACTGCTAGCACATTGAGCCTTTGTGTGCTTGATTTATAAGCTATATGATTGGTATGGCTTTAGCCCTGTGGAATGTTTCCCATGGAACTCAATACATCCAAGTGCTGGGCTGAGTTTCCTGTGGCTTTTGTGGCACTTTTACCCAAGAGACTCCTGGTGAATACCACCAGCTATAAAAATTACATTAGAACTATATCTGTGAGCTAAAATGCCATTCATTTATAAGCAGGAAATTCTATTATAAAACCTTAATTTGATCACATGATATACTTGGGCTAATAAAAGTTATTTATCAAGTGTCATTTAGGCTTTCAATGAAAGTAAGAACATTATTCTCCAGTTATAAATGTAAGTCCATCAGGAGAGAAGGGACATAATTAAACACTGGGCTGTCTTTGAGAAACTTAGAGGACATTGCAGTAAGCCTCTTTCTTGAGCTGGTACAGGGCAGATTTGTCAAACTTACAGAAGCATGTGGGTGGTTGGGTATCAACACTTGTATAAACATGATTCCAGAAAGGCTATGTGTGAAAGAGAGGTTAGAGCCACACATGTTCTCTGGGTCTCTTCATGATGTGTGAGGGGGTTAGAGCTATGGATGTTCTCCAGGTCTCCTCATGAAGGAATCTTCAGTAGCCATGTGGCCACATGGGTTAGGGGGAATTGAATGGAGTTTAGGTTTATATAACTGAATTTCACACCCTGTCCCAGAATTCATTATTCACATAGCTTTAGTGGATTTAGTGCTCTAATCTTTATTTCCTTTGTGGGAATGCTTGGTATGGTTTCCCCATAGGTTGGTAATCCAGTACATTTGAATCCTCTTCATCTTCTCTGAGATTCTGAGAGCTGTGTTCAAGGTATACTCATACATTTATTCTGAGTACAAACAAGACCAGACAGTAAACATTGAAGCCTGTGGGGCTATGCCTGGAGATCTCATTCACTCAGTATCCTGGTAAATGTTAGTGACAGAATTCAAGCTCATGTCCCATAAGCCTCCGCTATCACCCCAGTGCAATTTGGTGTGTCTCCATCTAGGTGTAGGGAAGAACTAAAGAGGGTGAACACAGAGTTGGGAAAGGAAGGTATCAGCCTGGAGGCCCTGATGGTGATGTACCCACTTACCATGGAAGGGCCACCCAGAGTAGGAGACCATTCCAGACCTTTCCAAGAAGAGCTGTTTAGCATGAAGCTGTCCTTCCATTGTTCCCTCTCAATGCATTCTACATTCTTATGAGGACAGAAGTAAGCAAGAACCAGAGATAATCAGAATTGACCTGTTGTCCAATACCATAGGAGCCAAGCAGCTTGCTTAGGGAATTCTCGGAAGTCAAAGAAGGTACAAGTCATGGCGGGTTTCTATGAGCTGGTGATTACTGTCAGTGGAACATTTTTTTAAAATTATACTTCCCTTGACAAACAAAAAGCCTGTCTTAGTCTATCTGGGCTGTTGTAACAACATACTTTTGACTGGGTTAATTTATAAACCATAGAAATTTATTGCTCAATTTATTCTGCAAGCTGGGAAGATTAAGACCAAAAATCCACATGTTCAGTGACTTTAGGAGGGCTGCTTCCTGGTGCATAGATGGTGATTTCTTGATGTGTCCACACATGGTAGAAGAGGGATAAAAGCTCTCTGGGGCCTCTTTTATAAAGACACTAATCCAATTTATGAGGGTCTACCCCATGACCTCATCACTTCCCATAGGCCATATTTCCTACCCTCAGTGGTTAGGTTTCAACTTTGGAATTTTGGGGTCCTGTGTCAGTCAAAGAAAGCTACAAAGCATAAGCAAGTGCTTCAATGACTTTGGCCTTATCCAAAAAGTGCCTACGAGTGAAGGCTGTGGTTATAGCCTTGCTGGTGCATCCTTGTCAGTCATAGGACACAGTGTATTTGCCCTTTAGCTAAGGGGCATCAGAATGTCGTCGTAATAAGGACCAAGGTCTTAGAGTCATTAGCAAGTGAAGGAAGTAAGAGATGGCTTCAGGCAGGTGTGTGTTTGCTCAAATGTGCACACTCACGCTGCGTCTCAGCAATGATTTACGAGCCACCACTTTATCACAGTTGGTAGTAATATTAATTGTTCCTTTTCCATTAGGATAAAAGCTGTACTTCCATAGGCTGTATGAAGGCCAGTGGCAGGCTTTCCTAAGGTTGTCGTTACCAAGTGCGGGATCTGCACGCTTCTACCATCAGGCATTTCCAGAATAATCACTGACCTTTGCACTTTCACACAGTTCACCATAAACACCAGCTGTGCTGATGAGCAAGTGGGATTTAAAGACACATTATTTTAGGCAGGACAAGGTGCTTTCCTAGCTGCTCTCTACATAAACTTAACTACCACCCAGTTTTCCTGGATTCCACATCTTAGCTTTCAAATGCACTTTTCAGCATCTGGAAATGGTACAAAGTGCAGGTATCTTGGCAGCTTCTGAGCTGTGGTTTGCTTTCACCTTGGCCAAGAAACACATCTGCAACGATTCTCTGCCAATTACAGAGTCAACCAGGACACCTAATGCAACCATCAGTGTCCTTACTGCTGTGGTGACATCATACGGAAGAGCCTTGTGGGCCCACCTTGGTGATGTAGCCTCTGACTATGCTTCCAGTGAGCAGGGCATTGCCTCCTCTGCCTCCATCTTTCCCAAGTTCTCTGACCTCTGACCTTGGGAACTTGTCTCATAAGGAGCCGACATCTGATGCTCCCCAGGTTCTTTCCTCTGTAAATCAGTCCCCACTGAGGAGTTTTTGCTTCTGCATAAGAGCCCAACTTCTGTCAGGGGTTAAGCTTCACACACTTCAACTGATTTTAAAAGGAAAGTGACTGTCCCACATTTTCATATAACACCCAAGAGCCTACTGCTTTATGGACTTAATCCCATAGGTACACAAAGAAAGAAAGCAGCCATATGTGTTGTGCCACTTTGCAGTTGGGGAGAGCAGTCATTGAATACTTGAGAGATGAGAGGCACAGAGGTGGAAGGAGAGCTCTGCCATGCACAAGCCTCAGCCAGCTCAGATGGCTCCGATGGCCCAGGAACTGCCAAGGCAGGATCAACCTGCAGCTTCCAGGATGACCGAGGAGATGCGTATTCCTGAACTCAGCAAGATGTCCATGTATTTCTGCTTTGCACAGGGACCCTGCCCTTTGCTCTGCATTCCTCCTGCAGAATCCCAGCTGGGACTTGTGGCTGCACCACAGAAGCTAGGCCTGCTGAGATGAGCTCTGTGCTCTCCTTTATTCAGAAAAGTGAATTTAATTTGGTACTTCTATTACTTTCTTTTCTTCTCACTGTGACAGACTGCCTGACCAGAAGCAATTTAAGGAGGAAGGACTTAATTTGGCTCAGTTTGAAGGGGACATAGACCAGCCTGGAGGGGAAAGCATAGCAGTGTTCACGCTGGGAACTGTGGATTTGTTATATCTTGATGGATCAAGAAACAAAGAGTTTGGGTTGGAGGTGGAGATGGCCTATAACCCTTAAGGCCTGCCCCTCCCCTACTGATCCACTTTCTCCAGCGAAGGTCTTCCCTCGAAAGGTTCCCCAGCCATCCCGAACAGCACCACCAGCTGGGGACCATATGTTCAACTCCATGAGCCTGTGGGGAGAATTTCACATCTAATCCATAATAGTATTACATCAGTAGATTAAGTCTCCAAGTTGCCTCTGTTATAGCTTTAAATAATTCCATTTTCTATGTCTACCGCAATCACAAATGTTTTAAAATATGTTAACCGTGTCTGGAATATTAGTCACTAAAATACCTTTTGAAATATATATGTTAGTGTAGATTTTTTTCATTCAACAGTAAAAATATTGTAGAGTACATAGCTTATCCTTAAATTTATATCCAATGATTGCCAAGTTGAAAAATACTCAGTTTATGCATCAGCTTGGTTGCACAATAACTGTGGGATCATCATGAGTAGTAGATGGAAAATGAAAGCATTCTCCTAAATATGAGCATGTAGCCTTGTTTGAGTAAATGCAGTTGAAATTTAAAATATTTGCTGTTTTATACTGGATGACTAGAGTGAAAACATCATCTAATTTGTTTTTATTTGAATGGAAAAACACTTGCAAACGGTTGAGTCGTCATATGTTTCTATCAGTTCTACAAAGTTGAATAAGTAAATCAAAACAGATATGCCTCTGCAATAACATGAACGTCTTACTTTTTTCTAAACTATAAATTATAATTTTTTCCACAGATTTAATTTTTAATTGACTTTTAATTTTCATACAGTGAAATGTGCAGGTATTGGGTTTTGATGTTCCCCTGCAACTCACACACCGGCTAAGATTCAGTCTCTTCCACACTCCAGGAAATCCCTTGTGGCCCTTCTCAGTCAGGCTCTGGCCCAAAACAGTCTTTTGTGTTCTACCTTCATAGATCTCTAGTCATGTGTCACATGTGTAAAGTGGGAGACAAGATACTTGTGAAGTCCCTCATGGTATGTGGAGAAATGAGTATAGAAGCTGGTCACATTGACCCTTATCAATGAGAAGTGTCTAACTTTGCAATATTTCACATAAAAGCCCATGGCTCCTCCAGATGGTCCAAGTGGTCAGAAAAGCCTTGGGAGCAAGCTTGATGGGACTACAGTAAGAGATAGGTTTCCACCCACAAAAGAAGATATAAATAGCACAATGCGTCCCACCCCCCCACCCCCACCCCCGTTTCTAGGAACTCTCCATGCAAATGCCTTCTACCTCTCCCTTGAAACCCAGAACATGTTCTCTCTCTCTCTCTGTCTGTCTGTCTCTCTGTGTGTTTAGCTTATTGGCTAGCCTTTAGATGAACATAAAAGCCATGAAAAATCCAAGTGAAGAAGAATGAAATTTAATGAGTGCTTTGAACATGTCTGTGGATTGTTGGAAGTCAGAGGTTAGAGCCCATTGGGCAGTTAGTGGTCACGGATCCTTGAGTGTACAGAGCGTGGGCGTTCTGCTCAGGACTGTTATAAATGGCACTCTGCTGATTCCATCCAGACATCTGTAGGCTGGGTATAGAGATGTCAGGAGACATATTTGGGTGCAGTGATAGATCTTTGGGAGGGAGTGCACTGGGGAAGGCCGCCTGGGCAATAGGGCACCATGGAGGAGTAGACAGGCTTGTGAATGAAGGATCTGGATGCACAGGAAGGTAGTGGAGGCTCCAACATCACTGTAACTAAGAGAGTAAGTAACTGCAAAGGAAAGATGGCCCTTTTGTCAGCTTAGGGCAATTCTAGAGGAGCCTGGTGTGTAAGTGCTTCCTGACGTTGGTATCTGATCCAGTTAGGTAACATCACTGGTCAGCCAGCAGCAGCCATGGGGCTTGTTTTCTGGGAAGGCTCCAGCATTGGGACTGGTGACCTGTCATCATCATAGCCTCTGGACATGTGCAGTGATGTCTTGGTGCTGCAGGAGAAGGGCTGGTGCACAGAGGAAGATGGCGCTTATTTAGTAGGAGGTTTGCAAGCATGGTGGTTGGATTCCATGATACTCAGTAGGAAAAGCAAATCCCATTCTAGACCTCATCCACATGAACACAGCTTCCTCTCCATGGCATCTTCATGAATGGTGTTGTCTGTTTTACATTTATAATTCTAAGTTGGGCAACAGAGCGCATAGCCAGCCTTTAGGCCTGGGGTCCTGCCTCTGCCATCCAATGGAGTATATCATATACTTCAAACCAATTATCTCCCATCTCTCAGCTTCCATTCATTTATTAATGGGATAGGAGATTAGGTCTAACATATTGTTTGAGATCATTGAATGTCAATATGGGTAGATAATTGTTGTGGGTAGACAGAAAGAGTCTATAGATTTTATAGTGTAGGACTCTGGTGACTGAAAACCTCAAGAAGACAGTCATCATGTTTGATTTTGTTTCAACTATCAAATGTTTCCTCGCTGCTCAGTCATCTCCATGGGATGGGATGTCCATTGAGGAACATTCTAAAACTATTCTGTAGTGTGCCATTTGGAGTGATAAAACTGAAGGTGTGCCAGAGCTGATGTGACACACCGTGATTTCCCATTTCGAGATGATAATGGTGAGAAGGAGCTGTGGAAAGTACAAATCAGAGCCCTTATGTCTAGATGAGGAAAAGGGTCTCAGGGGTTCATCCTGAGCTTCTGGCAGGGTGCACATAGTTTGTCTCTACTCACAGATGACATGATGGTACCAGAATAGCTCGGGCTGCACTGACTGTAATGTAAAAATAGGCATAATAACAACACTGGGATGTACGTGGTGTTTTTCCTCATGAAATCTCAGCAGCTCCCAGTGGGCACAATGACTCACCGACAAGCTGTCTCAAGGGAATTAAGTATACACTGCTTCCCTTTTTGGCAAACGTTTGGACCATAATCATCAGCATAGTGTCTGAGGTGCCTGCATCTGGAGATACACCCCCATCACGCAGAGAAGAGATGCTTTGAGCTATTCACCTTCCTCCACATCCTCAGGATGTGACTTTTCTTAGAAACCACTGACTTGTCACTCCAAACTGTTAAAAAAAATTCCAAATATAGATGACAGCACACACACTCAGTCACCCCACTTGCTCACTCTCCCGCTAGAACAGTTCCAACCATGTGGATAAGCTTGGCCCAGGCTGGACTCAAACTCACCAGGAATTTCCTTCATTCACTTTGAAAGCAAGGACAACACATCAGAACCGGGTTGGTGCCAAGGGAAGAGCCATGATGCCAACCCAGACCTCCAATCAGAGGAAGAACAAAAGCCCTACCTTGATAATAGCCCAACCACCAAGGCTCCTGAAGTCCCACTGTGAGGCCTTCACTGACCAGCTGACCAGCACCTCCTCTGATGCCAGCCCCTGCCTCTGCTGACCAGCTGACCAGCACCTCCTCTGATGCCAGCCCCTGCCTCTGCTGACCAGCTGACCAGCCCCTGCCTCTGCTGACCAGCTGACCAGCCCCTGCCTCTGCCTTTTGGATTTCTGCAGCAGGCCTGGGTCTCCACTCCTCAAAACTGTGAGTTTCTGAAGTTCTCAAGACTCCTGATCCAGCTCAGTCTCCACACCCAGGCATTTCTTGCAAGATGCCAGGACAATGACCGTATGGCAGAGCAGCTAATCTGACCTTGACTCTGACCTCCCAGCTTGCTGTTACCACCCAGCATGCCTCGTGATGCCCTGACTATAGATGTAGCAGTCAAAAGACACACAGAAAGTCCGAGAAGTACGTATGTTCCTATTCCACCTGCAAGGATACCCACCCCTTGTTGATTAGCTCAAAATCACTGGACTTTGTAGTGCAAACCTTCACTATGCTCACCTGAGCATCTCTCTGATCTCCAATTTCCTCTGTAAAGTCTCGCTGCCCTGCAGGGCAGGCTTTGTTCTTATCCATCTGTGTTTAATCTACAAGAGCTTCCAGTGCCCACCGGTCACACAGTAAGACACTAAAATTTGTTATACTAACTTAAATGTCACATCACCTATATGGACTTTGTCCTAATAACTTAACAGAGGAATTTTACCGAGGGCTTAGGAGACTCTGTCTTCTTTTCGTCAAGACGTCAACAATTTTTGCAACTCCTAGATCTAGAGGCTTTGGTGTGAGGTTCCTCCTTGGGAGTGTGTTCGTTGACACAGCAGGTTTCCCTCAGAGAAGTAGATGGAGACTGCATGTTGGGAGAGAAGGACTGGGGAGATATGGGTCAGAGACAAAGACTCAAGAATGACAGCAAGTTCTGGGAATCCACTGTACAGCATGGTGATGACAGTCAACAGCAGTGTATTCTCAAAAATTGCTGAGAGAGCAAATATGCTCACCCCAACAGAAATTGAGCTAGCAAGGCTGTGTACCTGTTAGCTGATGTGACTATGTGCATGTTAGCCTGTTTTATCTACTACACAACATATACATACTTCAAAGCACCATGTTGTACCATGCAAATGTATACAATTTTGTTGCTTAAAAATGAACAGATTTGTAATTGCATTGCATTTTTTAAAAGTCTATTTATTTGCATATGTACATGTGCATATGTGGTATGCATGCATATATGTGTATGTTTATATGTTTGTAGATGCACATGTAGAGATTGACATTGCATATTTTTCTCAATCACTGTCTTATTCTTTGAGACAGGGTCTCTTGATGGACCTAGAGATCATCCATTCAGCTCATCTAGTGAGTTAGCAAGTCTCAGAGATCCTCCTGTTTCTGCCTCCCCAACTCTGGGATTACAGGTATGCATCACCATACCTGGCTTTTACATGGGTCCTGGGGATCTAAACTTGTATCTTCATGGTTGCATGGCAGGTGTTTTACCCACTGAGCACTTCCCCAGCTCTGAGCTAGTTACCTTTAAAACTGAAAATTTAAATTATTTACTATGTCAAAATAAAAATGTACACATATATGGTGTTGACTGTCATTAAACCATAATTCTCTGGTCAAAAAATAATGGATTTAAGTGTTAATTCTTGTAAAAGGACTCAGCATCTTGCCTGGCTTCATCAACAGCTGTTTGATGAGTGTCCTGTGAACCATTGATGATAAGAGCTCTTCAGCTCTGCCTGGCTCCCTGTCATCATCACCTGCAGTGCAGGGGCCTGAGAGCCATCTCTGGGGCCACCTCGACCTGCACCAGAAGTTCATCTCTAGCCTCACAGGGAACTTCATGTCCTGCCCTATACTGATGCTGGGACCACACATTTTAATTTTTTTGTAGAACAAATACACAGAAGAAAACAGTGGTCATCACTGAAGCACAGGGTGAGCTCATGGTTAAGACAAAGCCTCAAACCAAGTCATCTCACTGATTGGTGGTGCAGACCAGGGATGCCACTTCAAACACATGACAGTTTGCATACAGCTGAGTTTGGAGGGACAGTCCCTCAGGAGAACAGAGATGCATGGCAGTCCGTCTGGAGGGTAAAGTGACTGAAACTGGGGGATGACTAAGTAGCCAGCCACAGCACTCTCAGGCTCCTTTGTGATTTGTGTACCATGAAGGCTGCATCTATTTGTTGGAGGCAGTGCAACAGCAGACACCACACCTTGCATCAAACTCATTCCCAACATGACCTTTGAAGTAGAGGTCACAGTGCTGGGAGCGTTTCAGAGAGGATGCTCATCAGGTTCTGTCAGACAGCTGCTGTGACGGGAGAAGATTGGGAAAGAAGCCACTGCATCAAAGCACCTATCGTAAATTAGATCAGGAAGGCCTGGAGCCGGCTACTTCTCTTGCTCCACCAGCTCACTCTGTCCAGAGACTGTGTGGTCAAGCTGCATGTTCTGATTTCTCAGTTATGTCAAATTCTTTTGTAAATAGACAATTTAGTTTTCATGGTTTACATTCATGTTTAAATTCATTCATGTATAAATTCAGTTACATAGAGGTGTATGTGTGTGTGCACTCATACACAGACACACAAACACACACACGCAAACACACACACACACACACACACACACACACACACACACACACACTCTGCTCTGGCCATTGTTGCAGACCTCCTTGAGGTCCTTGTCCCCAAAGCCCCCACATATATTCTTTCTTTCTACATTGTGTTGACCGAGCCCTTCATTTGCTCTGTAGAGGATTCAGCATTCACCTCTGGTGTCTGAACACAAGCCAGGGGTGACCCTTTAGGCAAGGCTATTTAAGCAGCAAAGACAGAGTCTTACAAAGTGAGTTCACTCCTTCCTCTAGAGGTCTTGGTCTTTGCCATAGCAGGTCCCATCTGTAATTCCCATATCTCTTTGTGTGCTCAGGGAATCTAGACTCAAGCAGGCAACTTGCCTCTGTGAGTGTACTTGTTACTAGCTGAGCTAGTGGCATATTACTCATTTCAGACACAGGCAGTCAAGGACACAATGTCCAATGACCCAAGTCTCTCAGAATCTAGACAGAACAGTGCTATGTCCCCAACTGCAGGGATGTGCCAGTGCCTCTCCCTTTGCGGCCTCAGTGCCTGAGCCCTCCATGTCTGAGTGTGATGCCAGTCACCGCAATAATTATTTCCACAAACCCATTTCAACAAATGAAACACACATTAAAATAACATAAAGAAAAAAGTAAAAGAACATAAAGCAGGAATTGTATCAAGGTCACTGATATGGACCTAAAAACAAAGGAGAAGCCTGGAGCCAGAGCAAGATAAAGGCAGTTGTTTGGGTAAAAAGATATTTTGCAGCCACGTGCATGCACCACAGCTATGCTGAGCCCTAGGTCCCAAAGGCTAAAAGTCTAAGGCCCAGGAAGGGCAGGGCTGGCCTCTTCTGAAGCCTCTCTCTGTAGGCTTGTGGATGCTGTGTTTCCCCTGTCTTTTCGTTGTGATCATCTCTGTGTGTCTCTGTCCTCACAAGGTAACCAGCCTGTGTCTGGGAGGATTCACAGTCTCTGAGGACTTCAGCACCTGCCATTAGACAGACATGGCTCCAGGGCTAGGGATGTGGCTCAGAAGGTTGAGTGTTTGCCTAACTTGCCAATGCACCATATAAATCAGGTGTGGTAGGACATGGCTGTAATCCTCCACTTGAGAGGTAGAGGCAGGAGGGTAAAAGTTCAAGGTCATTCTTGCCTATATTGTGAGTATAAAGCTACATGAGATCTCACTTCAAAAAAAATACTTTCAAAGAAAGACATGGCTATACCACTCTGTGCCACAGAAGCCTTGTGGCCTGGGGATCTTTGTGTGGGCATTACTCTATGATGTGGGCATGTCCCCTTCTTCCTCCCAGAGCCAGAGCTGTCACTCCACATGGCTCAGCTGTCTGGATTTGGCTACAAAGAAGTTTACAGTAAAGCCAATCCTGAGTCTGTGGGTTCTTCACTCTTCCCAGAACAACCAGGAGACTGCTGAGCCGTGTGCATTCCTATTATACTTCAGGCTTAGCTCGCAGTTTGACTTCAGGGCTCATGTCTAATGATGGGAAGTCCAGATCTGGGAGAAGAGAGGCACATGTACACCATGCGGCTAGGCCTGATGGGCTCTCCTTTACTTAAGTGTGGCTGGGGGTGATGTGCTGGGGATGGGCTGGAGAGAGGAGACATGACAGGCTGACATCTTACTACCTTTGTGTCCACAAGAATGCTGGTCACACCTGGCTTTTGGTCCAGTTGTTGTGCAACTTCCCCAAACATCTCTTTTTGATGTTCTTAAACATCTTAAACTGAGCATCTCACATGAGTGGCATCTTTCAGCCAAGTCTAATAGAAATATTTTCACATATGGAGAGCTCAGCCTTCTCACTATTGAATTCTGCAAAAATAATTCCAGTTGGAGTCCTGCCTTTTCCATCTGGATGAATCAATCAATTAATGTCAACAAATCAATTAAAGTTTACATGAAAATTACCCTGGTGGCCACAGAGGGCTCACCGGGGAGTTTTGATCCAGCTGGTTGTTAACAGCACCATCAGCTAAGTTAAGTTAAGTGACTAAGCAATGACAACTGGTTGAGCCCCTCGTGAGCACTCATGGCCATCCACACATCTGTGTCCTTCGAGATGGCTTCTGTCAGTGGTGTCTTATTTTCCTTTGACATTGCTTTTAATAAAAGGCCTTTGGTCCTAATCCAGTGCCCACCCTTGGGGTATTTGTGATAACTTGCGGCAATACTACCTGAGCTGGGTTTATCATATGAGCCCTCTGATCTCTGCTGAAGTGGTGCACATAGGCACCTGTGAGTCCCTGGCAAGTGGGCATTTATACTCTGCTTTGGACATGGCTCACAACAAAGCTGCACTCTACTTGATGAGTGTGAGAAGCTTGGCTCACACAAGCCTGAGCTTTGCCTTCACACAGGGCTGGTGTGTCCACTGTGCTGCTGGGGAGGCAGTGAACAACCAGCTCCATCGAAAAGCACACCCTGTCCTTTCTTTGGAAATGGAAGTGGACAAACAGTAAGGTTTACCTGCAGCTGGTTCTCCTCCCAGCCTCGCATCGCCTGTACATACCAACTACTTCATGGGCAAACACCCCAGTTCTCTGCCAACTGGGAGGAGAGCCGAGTGACCTAGAATCAGGAGCAAAGAGAATGAAGGCACAGAGTGGGAGAGAGGAGGAACCCCACGGTGGTCAGGAGAACATGTAAGCACAGGGTAGGTGCCAGCAGAGGCACAGCCTCCCTCAATGGCCTACAAAGTCTAAGGGTGCTCAATGGATAGCTCTATACCACTGAACCTGAGGAGACTTAAGTTTATGTCCTGTGACCTCTGGCCAGCACATTTGTGACAGTGCATCATCAGCTAACCTTATTTATAGGTGCTTTTGTTCAAAGAGATGCTTTATTTACTGTCTCCTATTGCTTCATCTGTATTGAACCCTCACCAATGGTGTGGTGGTGGTACACAGCAAACCAGACTTCATCAGCACAGAAACTGTCTTAGATGGTTTGATGTAAATTTCATCAGCTTTAGCATAGTGTAAAAGGAATACACATTCAGCAGAATTGGAAGTTTTGATTTTTCTCCCTGCTTAGTATCATGCAGTAGAACACTCCATGGAGCTGGGCAGTGGCAGTGAGCCCCTCAGTCTCCAGGGAAACACGATACCCTGTGGCATATAGGGTTGTAAACCATGGAGGTCAGCAGGCTGAGTGAAGTGTATTTATATGAGATGAATTGTAAACTTACAGTATTTTCCATCGTAGTGATGAGTGTGTCCCCAACATGCACCAGACCTCAATATGAGCTTCAGGTTTGCTCCTTAAATCTTTCATTACCATGAGCCATGTGTGGTGGTGCACCCCTGAAATTCCAGCACTCAAGATGCTGATGAGCTAATGGCTAGCAAGACCCAGTCTCAAAAAACAAACAGAAAAGAAACCCTCTTAGTAGCAGATCATAGGATAAGATTTGTCTTTGGATGATGTTTAGATTTTTTTATGATGGTTTGATCTGGAAAAGGAAGTCAGCCCAAGCAGACTTTCCCCTGAAATAATTTTAGCACACCCAGTACGAGCCAAAATTATTGAAAAGAATTCTAAGGTATTGAAAAAACTTTATAGAAATGAAATTGTAATGTCTTCACCTTAAGTAGGAGTAATTGAAAGCTCAGCTGAACAGATATTTCAGGAATTCACTTTAATGAATAAATAAACATGTTGTAAGACTGCGGCTGGTTAAGCCGTTCCCTTGTAATACTGTTTGGCCCTCAATTGACATAGCAATTTCCATTTTTCTTTACTTAGTAGAAAATAGATTCTAGGCTTTAGAAATGAGCATGTTACACATTAACAGATAG
>PVHP010001152.1:19455-79160 GCA_004024765.1 Zapus hudsonius
CCAGTGCTATGTCACTTTCTTTTTTTTTTTTTTTTTTTACCTGGAGCCGTGTGGGTCTGACAGCTCTCACTCCTACTGAGGGCTTGTGTCTGAGAAGTTCTCAGTGGATAAAAGCTTGTAGGATAGAAGGAAAACTACTTTGGTGACCATGTTGGCCACGAGTGTTTAAGAGCTGAGGGGACAGTGAGCACCTGCACACTAGTGTAATGAGGTCGAAGTTGTGCATGGCTGGGAAGGTTTTGCTTTATGGGAAAAATGTGGAGAAATCAGAGAAAGAGAAATTCAAAGACCCAGCCGAATTAGACCTGATAGAAAATTGTAGCGATGTATGTCCTGGGTCAGGGAACCACCACAACTGACTGTCTCCAGCAGGCTGAGGACAGACTGACTTTAATTGGTCTTAGCTCTGTTCTCAGTGACAGTGCTTTGATTTAATTTTCTCTGTGTATGGTTCAGCATCATTCCTCTGTCTGCTCAGTTGCCAACCCGAATATATTTTCTTCTCCAGCCTCATCCAGAATATGGCCATTCATCATGGAGCAGGGCCCCCGGCCCCTTGCACTTAGTTTGCCTTTGGTTCTTGTGAAAACCATGCTTCACTTTAGCTCCTCAAGGACAGTTGCTAGTGGATGTTCTAAAACGATTCATGGTGTTTCCGTTCAGGCCACTTCATGGTGCTTATTCATCATAAAGCTTGTCCATCTGGGTTCTTGTTCTTTCTTGGGGGGGCAGTGTCCCTGAGGCAGTGGTGTTGTTCTTTGGGTTCTTGCTGAGTTCTGTATGCTGCTGACCTCCTCTGACCCCAGGAAAGGCAATCCCACCTGGATCTCTCACCTCTTGCTTCAATGATGCCATTCCATAGGGACCATCGAGGCAAATGTGGGATGATCATTGCCTCAGAAGAGTGCCATTCTGACCTGCCAGAACCAGACCCTTCCTGAAGACACGTGAAAGCAGGGAGCTGGGGTTTGGCACATACACCTTCGCTTCTATATATAACTAAGTGCTGATTTTGCTGGACTGAAGCTTGGACACAGCGTGGCTTTACTTTTCTGCTCATTGTGTTGGAGTGATGTCCACTGCTGGCTCTGGGAGATAGTCCCACTGCCTTGCACGCTGCCTCTAGGCTGTGCCGTTTAGCTCAGATGGTGCTTTTGGAGCTCTCCAGCACTATGCTGACCTTCCTGGAGCCTCTGAGGAAGGAATCCCAGTCTTGGGAAGAAGTACCTGGAAGACATTATGAGGCAAGGAGCAGACAAGGGACAAATAGGAGGCCAGTACCCAGCACAGTAGGAAGCCATGCTGTCCCTGCACACAGGATCAAAGTTGATGGAGCCCAGAGAAAACATGAACCCCTGAGGAGAGAACCCCTGTGTTAGTAAGGGTTCTCTCAAGAACAAAACCAAAGCTCATGGAATTGTGGGGGCTTAGCACATCCCAAACCCACAGAGCTGATTGATTCAGTCTAGGTTCTGAAGCCAGTGGGTGGCTACAGAGCCAGGCACAGCCAGTGTCCCAGCTTCAGGGCCTTCAAACAGGAGAAACACATGCTGATTCAGTCAGGGAAGGCTTTTGTTTTATTTAGGTTTTATCTGCTTGGATGAGGTCTACCTCCCTTAAGGGAGGTCTGGTTATTCTTGCCACTGATATAAATGTGAATTTCATGTCAAAATGCTCTCACTATACACACCATTAATGTTTGACCAAATGTGTGGGTACTAGATACTTGGTCTGCTTGATATGTGAGGTTTTTCTACAAATGCTACCCATGTCTTCCTTAATCAACAATGCTCTGAGAGATGCAGGCCTAGTGTTCTCTCTCTCTCTCTCTCTCTCTCTCTCTCTCTCTGTGTGTGTGTGTATGTGTGTAAGAGAGGGTGTGTACCTATGGATATGCGTGCCTGTGGTGGGTAGGCCTCACCTGGGAGCATGGTGGCTTCCCAGGATTGTTTCCTTGCTTGCTGAGAGTGTCATCTTGTTGGAGGTGTGGTCCCAGCTGCTCATATACATGGGAGGGTATTGCTAAGGTTCCAGCCCCAGGACGAATATGATGGACACGTGTTCCCCAGCATCACCTTATGGCTGGCTTTCTTCAGGACTAATTCTGCAGTTGTATGCTTGGGAGAGCACTGATACAAAGTGCAGAGTCACAGTTTACAAGTAGGGGCACCCAACTCCCTGAACCCCAGCAGAGCCATGACTGTGTGTTGTGTGCTGTTGCTAGGGACCGGGACACATAGTGAGATACTGAACAGCAGATGGACACAGCAACTGCTTTTCCAGCCACCTCACTGTCCACAGATGTATGGGACGTCCTCACTCAAGAGCTATCCTCAGGGCAGGCAGACCTTTCTTGGCCCGTGTAAACATGCAGCTTTGATGCCAGTCAGGAGTGGGTGTAGCATCTTGATTTGGAGTGTTTGTTCCACAGCCATGGAATAGAAATGAGGATTGCTGAAACAGTCTAGAACTCTCCCTGTATGTCCTCAGAGGCAGTTGGTCAAAGCCCACCATGCTCAGTGTCTGCCTTCACTAGGGATACTGACTACAGGTAAGACCCCACTGACACAGGTGCTTAGAAGGACCTTGGGAGGAGTCCCAGAGGAACAGGTTGGCAGGACTTCCTTCCTGAAGCCGTCCCCAGGGGGATGCACCAATCTGAGTGATCCCTGTTTCCCCACTCCCTGCATGGTGACAGCTGACACCACCCATAACGACAAGATATCAGTGCTGCTTCTCTCATGACATCACCTTTCACACCCTCACAAGTCTGCTTGGGGAGAGTCCACCTTTGGAGTCAGGTGGTTCTCTCCCTGGAGTGCTGTTACCTCCAATCCCCATTGTTGTCTGGGGACTTGCCTCGTGGCTGTCCTCTCTCCACTGTGTTGATCCCATTCATAACTAGCATTTCCGTCCAGTGGCATTTCTTTCCTCTGCAGAACTCTAGTGACCTTTGTGGTGGTTTCTGTGTGTCCTTCAGGCCTTGAATCCTTCCTCAAGAAGGCCGATGGCTCAGGAGCATGACCCCCCCCCCTGCAGATGCCCAGGAAGGCCATCTAAAGGCTTGTGCTATCTCAGAGCTCTCCCTGGATGTATGCCTCAGTGGGCCTCAGAGCACCAGTGGGCTATGTTCCTACTCAGTCACAACCCAGTGGGAGCTCAAGGAAACTCACCTCAACCTTGCCCTCAGCCATTCAAGAAAAACAGTCAAATGGGGCAATATCTGATATTTATTCCAGGTTTAAGGGGTTGATGCAATCCTTCTTTCTTCTATTCTATATTTCTCCCTCACTCTTTCATCCTTAGAAATGTTTGCCTGAAAGCCAGGAGAAAGCCTGGTTTGCAGTTGCTTAGTTTGCGGTAATTTGGCCACTCTGTGCTGGAGTGCCCTCTTGGACTTTCTAATCCTGATAGGGTAAACTTTTCTAACCTTTGGTAGACAGCTGAGAAAAATAAGGGCCTTCTTCTGCACACTCATGATCCTCACTGCTCCTTAGCTGGCTTAGGGACCAGGTCCCCTCATTTTCTAGTGTCTTGCTACCTTTCTGTCTTCTTCCTTGTCAGTTCCTGGATTTGAGAAGAGCACCCATTTTAAAGTTTACATAGTCCCAGAGAGGTGTCTGACCTGCAGGAACTTAGGCTCAGGGGGGTAGACAGATGTCCCCTACAGAGATAGCTCTGCACCAAGTAGAGGAAGCAATGACCAGCAGTGAGTGGCCAGGCCATTCTCCAGTGGGCAGCCAGGGGCAGAGAAAACCCAAGCCAGACCTCAGAGAGGCAGAGCCTCAGGGAGGGGCTGTCTATCAGTGGAGCCCTGGAGCAATGTTTGAATCTGGGCTTTTGGGTGCCTTGGCTGCAATGTTTGAATCTGGGATTTTGGGTGAGTCATTAAATAATTACAAAAGACAAATATGGCAAACACACAAAGGCTCTGTTTGAGAAAATTTATTCCAAGCCTGTTACTTATGAGATAGATGTGCAGGAATCTGCAGGACATGGACATGTGGGAGAACTAGGCTAGGGATGCTGCCCTGGCTCTGTCCAGGGTAAGTCCTCTAGCTCTCATGGTGAGGGCACGGAACTTTGCCCCAGGACCATGGTGAGTGCACAGAGCTGTGTACCTCAGGACCACAGTGAGTGTACAGAGCTGTGCCCCAGGACCATGGTGAGCGCACAGAGCTGTGCTTCAGGAACTTGGTGAGTGCACAGACCTGTGTGCCCAGGACCATGGTGAGTGCACAGAGGTGTGCCTCAGGACCATGTCAACAGTGATGCTTCTTACCTTCAGTTCCCAAGAACCTTTGTGAATCTGGGTGACCTGATTTCACATGTCTTCGAATGACAGTCACCAAGTCATAGAACAAGTAGAGTCAGACACGGTCCTTAGATGAAGGCAGCTCCACCTGGCTCAAACTTTCCCATCTGCTGACCACTTCCTATCCTTCCAGAGGTCCTGTTTTCTGTAGCTCCCAGGAATATGTGCTCTAGCCAGCTCACAACACTCATGGGTTCTGTTGGCCCCAGCAGTTTAGCTCCTGCCCTTGCGAGTCTCCTTGCCATCCACTCAACATCTGCTACAGATCACCACCTGAGGTGTCCTCTGTTCTCTCATGGAGGCCTCACTACTTCTCTTAGGGATTTTTTGAGGTCTGTATTCTGTCAACAGATATTAATTATCTACAAAAAGGAAAGATGCTGCTGTCCCTAGTGGCCTGAGGCAGCTGCCAGCAGGGACAGCTGTAATTCCTCTGCAGGAAGGACACTGGCCTGTCCAGCCACCCAGGTGCCTAGGTAAAAGAGGGGCTAGGGCTCAGTAACAGGAACTGTCAAGCCCCATCAGTGGAATTTTTGGCATGGTTGCCCCCCCCCATAACCTATAAGAGGGTCAGAGGGCCCCCCTCAGGTAAGATGGATCTTGGAAAATATCAAAACCCAGTTGGGAGAATCCTAAGAGCTAACCTTCAGAGGTGTCCTTCCATGAAGGGAATGAGCTTCCACTATACCCGGTTTTCTCAGGCTATGGATGAGACCCGCTCGGGGTCCCAGGATACTTTAGCACTGCTGTCCTGGAAGCTTATTCATCAGTGAAGGACCCACTTGGCCATCATGAATCTTCTCACACAGGGTGGTGTGAGTTCACCATATAGAGTGAGTTCAGGGCTCCCTAGGGCTCTATAACCATTCAGTTAGCAGACCTAATATTAGGTGATGTGGCTAAGAGGAACATTGGGTCAGTAGGAAGAGGTCCATGGTCCCTGCACACCTATGCTTATTTCATACCTTGAAATTATATATATATATATATATATATATATATATATATATATATATATATATATATATATGCATGTCTTACAATGATGCAAACACCATGCCTCAGTCTTATCTGTGAGATGTATAATTCTGAGAATTCAAGCTTCAAGCTATGGATGTGGGAGCAGAATTTCAAAGTGAGAAGGCCTCTCTGAAGAGCCTCTCTGTGTGCATCTTGCACATCCCTTGCAGGAATGCAGTTCCTAACCATCCCTGCAGAGCCAGGGCTAGAGGTGCTCTTTCATCTACTGGCTTCTTCTCTTTCTTTAGCTTTCATTTTCTCATATGAAAGTACACCCTGCATGAAGAAAGAGTTGTATTTGTATCAAAGAAGGAATGGGTAACAGAGCCAATAGTTAAGCCAATATAAAAATGCCTTATTCTTGGCCCTGTTACCAAGCACATCTACAAATTATTTCTTTGTTCCTGTGTCCTAGTGATAAAATACCAGTTATTCTCACAAGAAGCAGCATCTAAAAGCTGTCTTCTCAGCTGAGAAAGTGCCTGTTATATGACTCTGTGAGAGAACCCAAGATTAGCAAATGAGGCCGCTCACTTGGGTGGGGGATGTTCTAGTGTTTACAAGTGTATGTATTTCAGGTGTTGAGAAACATGTCACTTCTAGGAAGGGGATATAGCTCAGTTGGTAGAGTGCTCATTTAGCATGTAAAAGGCTCTGGGTTCAATTCCCAGGACTGCTTAAACTGGGCATGGTGGTGTACAACAATAATCCAGAAGTCCAAGGTCATCCTTGGCTATATATCAAGTTTGAGGCCAATCTGGGTTACATGAAACCCTGCCTCTAAAAAACAACAACCGTAATGAAGCAGACAGGCTATAAAAAAAGCCTTCATAAATCTCCACTTGTCAGAGTGTTAGAATAGTACAAATCACCCAGGGATCAGGTTAAAGTGCAGATTTTGATCCAGTAGGTTTAGATGTGATCTGAGCTTCTATGTCTCTGAAGAGAGCCCTGTTGGTGGCAATGCTGTGCCTACAACCATAGCCTTGATCACAAGGAGCCAGGTAATACTTGTCATGGAACAATAACATGTTTCATTAGCTTCTGCCAATATATATATACCCTGGCTGTGCCACATACAGGGAGAAACTAACATAAACATCCCAGAGATCAGAAGTTCCCAGGAGAGAACACTGACAAGGCCATAGCATGGAAGTGGTTGGGGTATTATGGGGACTTAAGAAAGGACAGCCGTGTTGGGGACTTTGGCCTTGGCGCTCATGGGTTGAGCATTACAGTGGACCTGGGCTCGAGTCCACTTTGACTAGTTTATGGATGTGTATCATTGAGCATATGTCTTCAAAGAATAGATATTGTGTGTATACAAATACAATAGTTCATGCATATGATTTTGAGGACACACAGATGTGCTAGAGCTATGTGCACTGGCCAAAATAAAGCCCCTTTAAGGTGGCTCATTCCCACATCCCTGGCACTACATTCTTGGTGTATGCTTGGAACCAGGGCTCATGATGGATGAGGTATGGGGGTGGGAGCAGAAGTGAGAAGAAGAGGTTCATATGGGCAGTAGAGTGGAAAGAGAGATAACTCTAGATTTACGAGGCTGAGCTGAATTATGAATGGCCTTGAATGCCAGCCCTCTGCGGAGGTTGGACTTGGTCCCAGGACCTACAGGGCTATGCTCGCTCAGAACAGGGAGCAACAGATGAAATCAGGCATCCAGTAAGATTAATCCAGGAGGGATGACAGTTCCATTGTCATGTGTGGTCATTTGTTTGTTAAATGAAGCCATAATTGCAGTCATTAGGGTCTGTGAATGCATCATGGTGTCAGACCCAGTTGGACTGCATGAGCTCCCTGGTCCATCAAGGACATGAGCCAGCTGATTGGTATTTCACTCCTGGAAAAGGCCTGGTGGTCTGCATCACTGTGCTTCCTGAGAGGAGCACAGCTTATTCTTGTACAGGAATTATTGCTGTTGGTGTCTTGACATAGTTGGGGCTAGCTTGACCTTGGTGCAGGGGTGCATCCAGCTCAGGTTGGAGTGTGTGGAAGTGGTGTTCACCACCTGGTTCTTTTGGGGAAAGGACCATTTAGATGTAGAGTTGGCCTGGATAGGCTCTGAGCACTCGATTGTGGGCAGAGAAAAGTCGGCAGTTGAAAGAGAGGACCCCAGGCCCTGATGATGCCCAGAGGCCTGACAGGCTCCATTCTTAAAAAGAAATCCCCAGAGTTATTTCTGCAACACAGGCACCACATAGCCATGCTTGGTCTATAAGAGCTTCTTCTCCAGTTCATCAGGAGTGGGGGGAACATAATCCCAATTTTGAGCATTCTCGGTGTCTCCATTCCCAAGCTCTTTGGCTATATAGAGCATAGGTGCTACCAGCTTCATTCACTCAGCAAGAATGATAAGAACTAAAATCTTAGTGGTTTTATGGAGATCTTGGAGATTTTGTCAGCAAATGAAGCAGTCATTTCAGTCAGGCTTTTCTGTTGGGGCACTGGCTGTTGCTTTGAAAAATCTTATCATCTACTGTGTATGCAAAGCAATGATATTTGTGCATCTCAGTGACTCCCATTAGGAATGAAGATACCCAGACACTGCTGACTAGTGTCCTGCAGGGGACTGTAGTAGCTCCATGTGAAGCACTCTGCCCACCATGAGACCCCTTGGTGAGGGGCACTGGGTCAGATGTACCTTTCATCATTACCCCTGTTCCACCTCAGCTCCAACTGAACCTTCTCCATAGCTCTCAGTCTTGGTCTCCAGGCCTGGGCTCGCAGGACTTTGCTGTTTCATCTCCAGAATCCCAGAGTCTACCCCATGCCCACCATGGCTACTTCCAACATTTCATAATGTTGCCAAATTGTTCTTCTCTCTTTATGGGATTGTTTAATTGGCTGTTTCCTTCCCAAAACCTCAAATTCTAACATTCAAAACAGTACCCGCAGCCCTCCTCTTCATGACACTTCTGACACCTAGTTGCATATGTGGTACATGGCAGACAAGCATTCTATCAACATTCTGGATGAATGATTTTAGTATTTTCAGCTCATGAATACATTCCTGTCTACTTGGAGAAACCGTTGGTTGAATCCTTAGCCCTAGTGGGATGGTTTGAGGAGGCAAGATCTTAGGGAAAGGACTAGGTTCAATGAGGTCTGGAGTGTGGGGCCCCACAATGGGAGCCAGCTATCTATCCCCAAGCTATGAAGAGGGCCCTTAGTAGGAAGTAAGCCAGCAGGCATCCTGACCTTGGACTTGGACACTCCAGAACTCTGTCAATTTTATATGTCTAAGGTATACTTTGTGTGGCACCCAGTTGACAGACACACAGACACATGTCATAAATCCCATAAAGTAAAGGTAAGAATCACAACCCAAGGCAAGCTCTTCTGGTTCCTCCTACCAGCTGGGTCAGTCCTCTGGAGCCACGCCCACCTTCTATTCTATTCCACTTTGTATTTCTAAGATAATGTTCCACTCATGTATCTGGAATTATTGTGTTACTTATTTTATGAGTTATGAAATTGCATCTTACAAACAGATGTATATATATAGGACTTACTTTTGTTATTCACAATTGTGCTTTTAAAATTTACCCATGCCTTGCACAAGTATTTCTCAGGCCTTTTCTTTATTGGCATTGCTTGAGACCTTGTGTAATTAGACTTCTCTACATTTTAAGATTCCTTTGTCTATCAGTATAGTTTTCTACTTTATTTATTAACTTCCAGAGTTAGTGCAATGTCCCCATGCTAGTGATAGCGGCCAGAGCTGCCCTTAGAACTGTAGGGGGTGAGTCCTTCCTGAAACATGTCCCTGGGCCTGGTTGCTCCTTCCTGTGTAGGTCTCCCTCCCCTTGTTCTCTGCCTACCTGGCTGGCTCAGAGATGGGTATATGGCATCCCTCTGACGTGGTCCTACTGGCCCCGGGCACGCAGCAAAGTGGGGCATGGGAGATATGTATGCTACAGTGTAGAAGAAATTCAGGACACCCACATGGGTAATTCCAAAAGTCAAGCAAGTTGACTTTTAATTCCTTCTTCCCCATCCCCAAATGACACAGGATCTAACTTTTCTTCCTGACAAGTAACTCAATTCACTTTTTATAGTCTGCATTCATCAACTTGATGTCATTATTATTTTATGTGAACTTATCCATATTCACCTGCTGGTTTCTGAGTTCTTTGATCGACTTTGCTTCCTGGGTCTCTGTCCTCTGAGGTGGTATCCTTCCTAAAGTTCATTCTTTGCAACTTCCTCGAGAAAAATCTCCTACCAACAGATGCTCTGTTGGATTTGCTTAGGTGACCTCACATCTTTCCTCAGAGTCATTGTACTTAGATTTCCATGACTGCTGTTGAGAATTTTTGGCCAATCCTGACTTTCATCCTTCTGAGGTGATTTGTCTTTGCCTCGTGCTTCTTTCTCAATCTCCTTGTCAGTGATATCTTGGCCTGTAGCTATGGTCACTGATCTCATTTGCTACATATTGTGCTGCTTTAGATTGGGGATTCATATCTTTCAAAGGTTCTAGAAAATTCCAAGACATTATTTTCTTAAAATTTGTCTCAACATTTCTTGACTTTGTAGTCTCCTAGAACCTTGATTGCATGTATGTGATACCTTTTCATTCTATCAGCAGGGCCATTAATGTATATTCCCTAGGCATTTTTGGTTGTGTTTAATGTAATTTTTAAGGACATATCTTCCAAGTCTTAATTCTTTTCCAGCCGTTTCCAAACTGATCCTCATTCTCTGTGCACCAGTGTAGTTTTGTTCTTACAGTTTTCTGTTTTGCTTTGGCGGTTTCTGTTTCTGAGTTATTTTTGAGTCATTATCTTGTGACCTGATATTCTTAGTGGTTTATATTCTCTGATTATGAATCAGTTGAAGTCCAGAGTTCTGAGTTAGTTGCTTTTGGATCTCAATTTTATGTGAGATTATTTTACTTGTATTTATCATGTTTAGATAGTTTTGTGCTATTTTAATCCATGATAATTGTGTGGAATTGCCTTTTCCCAAAGGAGATTTCTGCTCGCACCTCCTTGGAGCCAATGACAGTGACCTCAGTGAGGGAGTTTCCACTGAGACCCCAGCTAATAAGGGGGTTCCAGGCCCCTCACCTGTTCTATGTTCTGGGTTCACATTCACCTACCTGCCCTGTGGTGTGAGGTGCCATGGTTACCCACCTGTCCTGTAATGCAGGTCCACAGTCACCCACCTTCCTTATCAAGTCTGTCCTTGGTCACACACCTGCCCTGTAGTAAGGCCCCACCATCACCCACCTGCCCTGTGGTGTGGGATTCTTGGTTACCCACCCATTGTGTGAAGCCACCCACCCTGTGTGCTTCTCCAAGCTCAGTTCTGTTATTTTGTGAAAAAGTTAAACACACATGTTTTCTAGAACCTGGTTAAGTTCTATGAAAGCCTGATGAGGAATTCAGGACTTCACATTGTAAGAAGCTATATTTTTTTGTTTCAAAACTTAAAGGATTTTAACCCAAACCTCTGAGCCTCTTTATTTATTTATTTGCTTATTTTGGGGTCTCTCTTAATTTAATTCTTTCTGCTCTGGGCAGACAACTCTGCCTCAATCCAGACCATGATTTAAAAGTAAAAATAGTAGTGTTGACATACTGTCTTAAGGTAGAAAATAAATAAATCCAATGACAGGGTCAGCTTCCTCAGAGTCTCATCGCCTGCCACCTTCATGAAGTCAAGGGAAGAAAATGGCTAGAGTAAGGGAGCTAACTACAGGCTGCTTGCTTGAAGGAGGTGAGAGAACCAGGCTTTTCCCAGCCAGGTGGTGACCTGCTGAGGGCCTGCTCTGGACATGAAGGGGACAGGGTTGAAGGAGTTCTGGGTTAGGAGCCCAGTGTATGTCCAGACTCTGACAGAATGGGCAAGGAAGATGTCCTGTTCTGGGGAAGAGAACAACAATGCTGGTTTCATCAGCTGCTGGTAGAAGCAACACATCTGATTCATTTTTTAAAATTGTTCGGTGGTTGTTGCAAATGAATTAAAATCCTATTTTAAGATGAAAGTCATAAAGAACTCGTGGTAAGATATGGCGAATGGGGCCTGGATGAGACTTGGAGAGAGTTACTACCTGGGACCCACTAGATGTTGCAATGAAGAAGTATGAAATTCATATTAGCAGTGCATGCACGCACACAGAGATGCATTTATAACAGATGTATATGCTTGCATGCACACACACACATGCTCACACATGTTCACACAGACACACATGCTCACAAACAGATGCATATGTATCAGAAATACATCGTTCAAACTCACACACATGCTCACACACAGATGCATGTATATCAGCACATATGTGAAAGCATGAATATAGAATTTATACAAGTATGTAATATACTATATTATATACATGCCCATTTAATTCCCAACACGTTATATTGTATTCAACACACTCATTTAATTCCCACCATGAGACAGTTCATGGTATTACAGTTTCCTGATTCAGAACTAGGCCGAGAGGTGCTTCTTCAATTTATCCAACTCAGCCCAGCTTTCAGACAGTGGATCTTGAGAAGGCACCCTGACATACTCTGGGTGAAATCAGGAAGCAGCACTGTGTCTTCACTCAAGCTTGACTTCAGTGAACACATGGGATTTTCTCACTCCCATCTTTTTTGTTGTTGTTCATAAATGTTCCCGTGGCCTTGACCTCTGCTTGCATGAATGTTAGAGGGGAGAGAGCTGAATCACAGAACCCTCAGGATCACCAAGGAGGTTACTTTAGAGTGTGTGGACATTGCTTTGGTTATTACTTGGCAAACATGATTAGGTGGTATTTCCTTCTAACGAGGAGCTGAGGGAAGGCTGTTCCTCTGGAATACTCATTGTCACAGTGGCCTCTACTGTTTCCTGTCCTGAGTCTGAGATCAGAGTGGGTGTCACCTCCCTTCCATGGACTTGGTCCTCTGTGGGAACTTGTTCAATTTTCCAGCACTAAGGAATTGCAGCCCTGAGAAGCATGGTGAGGCTCAGCCAAGGGGCTGTGGCATAGCCCCTCCATGCTGACTATAGCCCAGCTCAACAATAGCTGGTCCGGAAGGGAGGAAGCAGTATCTGGGGAATGGGCCTAGAGCTTCCATATTGAAACACACACACACACACACACACACACACACATTTTAATTATTGACTAGGGCTTGGGATATGCGTTTGGTAAAGTGTTTGCCTAATATGCAAAAAACCTGGGTTTGATTCCAAGCACTACATGAACCAAACATGGCAATTCTAGCACTTGGGAGGTAGAGGCAGGAAGATCAGAAGTTCAAGGTCATTCTTAGCTACATGCCAATACATGAAACCCTGCCTGAAAAAAAAAAGACATAAAAGGACTGACTCTTTAAATGCCATCAGACACATGGCTAAAGTATTCATACTGTGAAATTGCCAGGAACCACTTAGTGACATGAATTATTGGTTTTCAAAGGTTAGAGCTCATGCCTGATCTCAAATTTGTGACATTTCTACCTTCTCCCTGCTTCTTGCTCATGAAATAGGTGCAAGCATTCTGGGGAGATGGCCCAGTCAATAGAGCACAAGCATAAAGACCCAAGTTCCATCCATAGCACAAACATAAAAGCCAGAAGTGACCGTGTGCTTCTGTAAGCCCAGCTCTAGGAAAGTGGAGACAGGAGGATCCCCAGGGCTTGCTAGCCAGCCAATCTAGCCTAATTAGTGAGATTCAGGTTCAGTGAGAAACCTTGTCTCAAAAAATAAAGTGGAGAGCAATTAAGGAAGACATCTGAAGTTAACCTCTGGCCTTCGCTGTGTATGCATGAATGTGCACGCACACCAGCCCCCACACATGCACATACGCCACATAGATGTACACACACCCAGAAGTAGGTACACAGATGTGGTTCTCTCTGCACAGGAACATATGGGCAGAATGGGGACTGCAGTGATAGCTCCTGGCCAGCCATCTCCTTAGAGGTATGCAGCCACTCCTTTGCTGGCAGAGTCTCCCACAAATACCTCATTTTCTATTACACTACATTCTCCTCCAACTGCACTGAGCAAACCTGCACCAGAGTTGGGGGGGGGGCTGGGACCCACAGTGTATACACCAACTTCTGTGTCCAATATGTGTCAGAATTTACATTCTAATCCTTGGTCATCTACCCAAAGGACACTATATCCTACAGGGGTCCAAGGATGCTGGAATTCTCTGAGCTGAGCCCCGAAAGCTCTTTCTGAAACAGGCTCTTGGGTGGGTGGCTGTGTCTTCATGAAGGCCATGGCCTGATATTGAAGTGAGGGCTTTGGAGAAAATTAGGTTAGATGATTTGGAAACTTACTTCTAGGCTTTATTTCTACTCAAGTAAAATCAACACCCCAAGCAGTGGCACCTGAAAAATACCCAATATGTATCTTTCATTTTTAAAATTATATGAATAGAGTTATAGAAATACTCTGGGATTTGAAATTAAACAGAAAAATAATTCTCAGATCCTCTTTTTCATCCATGTTGGTCATCTGATGCCCCATAGTTCTTACTTTTGCTGGTTGTGCCTTTGAGTATCGTCAAGAACCTCTGCATTGGTTACCATGATATTCCATCTCATATGTACATCCCATGCATGAGTTTCTGTGTCCATAGCCTGCAGATTTGTCAGTGAGGTCGCACATAGCTTTTGTTTTATTTCAGTCCTCATTGTTTGGCATCTTGATTGTGCTCCCCATCTTATAAAGTGCTAAGGGAACACTTCTGCATGAGCTGTGGCAGAGTAGGGGGCTTGCTCCTTGGAGCAAGAGGAACAATAGAAGGCCACAGTCCAGTTAGTGGTACACTTTTTCCACCTTGCTCTGCTGCACCTGAGACAGGCCCAGGGCATCATCCCATCGTAACCACTCCTGCCTAGAATCCAGATGACTTATTTTTAGTTAAATTAGGTATTCACAGAAATACATGAACACAGGAATATTTTGAGTGCTTGGCCCTCACACTTGGGATGAATAATGAAACTTGTGTTGAGGAAACAATATCACCCAGGGGCTCAGCTCAGCCATCCCTGCCTCTCTTCAGCTAGGAGGGCTTGAGCAGTGGCTAATCCTCTTTGAGCTTCACCTTCCCTCCTGTGGAGACTGGCTAGAGAAACCCACCTCAAAGACTGGGGCAAAGCCTTCAAAAGCCTTTTTCAGAGCCCATGACCTGAGGCAGACCCATTACAGATGTTTATTTTATATACGTGGAAATGTTTTGAAATGGTTATGAAAGAAGACAAAGGGCTGCACTGGATGTCTTCTACCTGCACTCACAGTGGGTGGCCTTGGGAAATCCTGTGGGTGCTTCTCCTGGAGTCCAGTAGGTCCTCGATCTGGAACCTCAGTCAGCAAGGATGCTCCTGTGGCTTGACATCCAGAGACATGGCTGCATTACAGGAGGGCGTCCTTCCTGTCAGTCTCACCGACTCAAAGTTTCAACCCTCTCATCTCATCAGATGCATGGATGGTCTCATGGGTGACCAGCCCCCATCCGGAAGCATCTGAGGCCCACCATGAGTCAGCTCTTCAGCACAACAGACATTCCTGTCCCTCAGGAAATTCTGAGCCCATTAGTCAGCTGGGTCACAACAGAATGCTGTGGCCTGTGTGGCTTAACAACCAGAATCTATTTCCTCAGCCCCAGAGGCTGTAAGTCTGAGATCAAGGTGTGGAGGGCTGGCTTTTCCGGAGATTGCCCTCCTTAGCTTGTGGCAGTGCATCGTTCCCCTGTCCTCACATGGCCTCTTCCCTAACCACACACCCTAGCACCTCCTCCTGTTCCTATGGTCAGTCTGGACCAGGGCCACATGGTGACCTCATTTTTCTTTGGTGATTTCTTCAAGGCCCTGTCTCCAGACACAATGTCCTGGGGGTGGGGTTCAGGGCTGTGACATCCTCACTTAATGTAACATTTTCCAGTTCCAGACATTTCCCTACAAATTTCATAATATCATTTTACTTTACAGCTGAGTAAAATTCCATTATATATATATATATATATATGTGTGTGTGTGTGTGTGTGTGTGTGTGTGTGTGTATGTGTGTGTGCCACATTTTCATCATCTAGGCATCAGTTGATGGCATCTAGGTTGAGTCCATTTCCTAGCTGTTGTGAAGAGAGCAACAGTGATCATGGATGAGAAAGTATCTCTGGCGTAGGATATAGAGAGTCCTTTGGGTATAGGAACAGGCATCGTACAGCTGGGTCACCCCACCTCATGCTGACCCTCTCCACCCTTGGTTCTTAGTGAGGGAACAGGCATGTGCCTGGCTTCTCACATCTATGGTTGCCAGGAGGCCTTGTCTCTTGCATCCTCTGGGAGGACCTTGTGGTGGTCTCATCACACAGGAATTGATGGGTACTGGTAGAAGTGGTGTCTGACACACAGTGTGGATGAAGATACTGAGGGAAGGCAGATACATGGGCCAATAACAATCAGATGATCTAGCAGATGTGTAGCTTATCATGTAATGACCTAAGCTTGCTCCACAAGGAACATCTCTCCAGACACAATAGCTATAAGATCCCTGGAGTCTTACCCCTACTCCTATCCCTACTCCTATCTGATCTACTGTGCCTAGGCCACCGACTCCATTAGGTATTCAAACTAATGCCTAGCAAAGGTGGTCATTACTTTCTGTCCTTGCTCTCAGCTGATGTCACCTAATGTCTAATTTTGTTTGAGTGACAGCTGCACATTTAAAAGACATGTCTGCTAGAACACACTTGAGTCCAGCATTGGTTTCAATGGAACAAAGTGCCTCCACTAGGGATCTGGAAACTGGAGTGAGGTGTGTGAGTGAGACGTGCACATAACGCTCACAGAAAATGCAGAGAGGGAGAAGACACTCACCCTGCTGTGCATTCAGACATGAGAGTGTGCCTGGAGCTCAGTGCAGACACTTCAGAACAATCCTTGCCACATGAATGCAAGGTACAGAGGATAAGAAGTCCATGTGACAATGAAGTTTTACTAGTAGAAACTCCAGAGGCAAGCTAGCAATATCAACATAGTTTGTTTAGTTCTCACTTTGGGAGGCTGGAAGTCCAGACTGGGTCTGGGGAGGACCCTGTCCTGACTGTGTCACCCATGATGGTTGAAGTGGTCCATGGCAGTGGGGATGTACTGTGTGGGACAGGAGAGACCACATCCATCACCCAGCCCAAGGGAGACACAGCGTCACACTTGGGCTGTTGTGACAACTTGCTCTACAATGTCTCACTTCAGGAAAACCAACAGTTCCTTCAAGGGCTCCCACTGACCTAAGGGCCTCCTGCCAGGCTCTGTCTCCTCCAGCATGAGAGGGCACACTGTGTGCATCCACAGCAACACTAAGTACTAAGAAAGCAATGATACGGAGGCATTCTCTATTTAGGGAATTTTTCCAGTGAGTCTCTGGTATAAAAGGGGACAGATAAAACCAATGTGGGTCTCACGCAAGTTGAGTGTGAGAATCTTGGAAAGTAACATAAAGACCAAGTGGCAAGCAAATGTGCCCATTAAACTGATAATGAATTCCGTGCTTTGACCATCATTTCTCTGTATCCTGGATTGGGGATTTTACAGTGTGTGGACTGCCCACAGATACTTGGTTTCAGTGAACCGTCGAGCTGCTCAGTCACCTACCACATGCCTTAGAGTGCTGTGCTCAGACAGGCTGGCTGCGGATCCCCGCAGCCTAGACCACTAAGCCTTGTGTACTTTCCTGCAGCTAGGCCACAAGGTGTTCTTATTAATGCTGCAGAGGTTGGCTGCCCTTCACATGACCTCAGCCACGAGTGCCGCTCCTCAGCCTCTCTGTCCTGAGCTCTGCTGTGGAGTGTGGCGACTACAGAAGCTCCCTAAGGGAAGGACAGGCCATTGCTAAATGGGATACCCTCTCACCTCACTGCTCCTCCTCAGCAGAGTTCACCATGGAGCCAGGGGCTTTGATTTGCTGTATCGTTTCCAGGACAAAGATGGGAGAAAGGATGGCTTCTTTCTAGACATTTGCAATAGAAATATCAAGTCTCCTTGAAGACACCTGAGTGAGGGTTGTATGCAGTGGGCTGGTCACAGACCCCTTTCACATACCCATCACAATGCCAATGCCATGGCGCCAAGGCAGGGTGCTCCTGTTTCCAAGGACATGTGATAAGCTCAGCTGGGCTGCCAGTCCTCAAAGTGGGGTGAGCTGAAGGACACTTCTCAACATGGCCAAAAAGTCTGAATTTTTTATGATTAAATGAATTTCTTTAATAGTCAAAGAAGAATATTTTAAAATATTTTCCTAAAAGTATCTATGAAACAAATTGTATTTTGCATGACATTAACAGTCTGCTTTCTTGGCTGAATCTCGAGTTATCACATTCTACTGCAATGATGTGGAGGAGACTGTCTTATTTCTACACAGACACTCAGAACCCACCCTGTGCCAGGCCTGCCCCTGTCAGCACCCACCTTCCTTGCCAACAAGTGGAGAATGTAGATAGTATTGAAACATTTTCTGAAGCAGTCTTCTCCACTACTGAAGGGTGGCATCTCTCCCCTAATCTCAGCAATTGAAGAGTCCTTCATGGTGCTTGGACCTGAAGCTCTCTGTTCCTGTGTTTAGACAGTCTTGTTCCTACCTACAGGAAGCAGCCACTGAATCTCACACAACCCTGCCCACCCTGAATTTCAGGGTGGGCGATATAGAGCCACCTAGGTGAGGGTACATGCATCCAAGGTGGTCTGTACAGCTAGTGTACATACATGTGACCTGAGCCAGGATCTAGCCAGTCCAGGGTGCAAGTGAACTCCTAATGAGCAGATCTGAGTGGGAGGTTTGTCAGGGAAGTTGCCCATGAAGCTGGAAGGGTTTGTGTGAAAGGACAGGTGTGGAGGCTCAGATAAAATAGCCTTTTTGCTTTTTGAATTAGAGGCCAGGGCAAGGAGAGAGTTGGGAGGCAGTAACCATAGATAACATCAAAGAAGTCTGCATTATCCCAAGAGCAATGGGAATGCAGGCTGTGGCTCAAGCATGAAGGAAGAGGTTGTAATTGTGCTGAGATGTAAAATGTCCTGTCTGTGAGCTCAGCTCCTACTGGAGCTGTCTGTGGGATATGCCCAGGGAGTTTCTTGGTAGACCGGGTGTGAGCCTGGTTCCCTGTAACCAGCCCAGTTTCACTGAGGATTGTTTCTGGGAGTATAAAGAAGTATGCTCTGGTGGCCTGTGGTTGAAGGAGAAAAACTAGCAAAACTATGGATACAAACAACATCCTGGAGGTCAGCCCCTAACCTGGATTCCAATACTGCTGGCCTGATGCTTAGCCTGGATTCACCCCAGGCTCTGTTATCTTTGGCTTCTGTCTTTATAAGGCTGCTCCTGGAGCTTATTCTTCCATGTCCTGCCCTAGTTTGGACTAATCACCCTTTTCCTCTGATCAATGTTATCTTCCCTTAGGTTTAAGGACAAATCCTTTCCAGTGTCACAGGCTTATAGCCAGAGCCCCTAAGTGCTGCCTCCATATCCGGCTGAGCATCCTGCTCTGCAATGACAGCCCACGTGAGGTCTCTAGTGTTTCTGCCAGTGGCCCCAGAAATGCAGAGGGCAAGTATGGGTGGGGTGCACTTGGAAAGTGTCTCCAGCTTTATAGAAAGCTCAGCTCTGATCTGCCAAGAAATTTCAGTGTCAGCTGCAGGTACTGACCATGGTCCTGCCTGCTGTAGTTACTGTTTCTGAAGAAAAGTGTGTTCTTTTGATGCAAGGCAGGGTGGAAAAGATGTGAAAAATCCAATCAGCCAGTAAGAATGTGAAGGGACTTTCCAGGGTGACAGACACTTCACAGCTACTTGTTTTGTTTGTCCATAAATCTATGCATAGAAAGTATCTACAACACAAAAGGCTCTTTGGGGGAATAAAAAAGGATTTTCCTTTATAGCCTAGACCTGCTAGTTTAGAATCAAATGCAAAATTCATTAAAATTCCCATCACCATGGCACAAACTAAATTTATCCAAAAGTTCCTGTTTGTACAATGTGTAGACAGGTTAGATGAAGTGGCCTCATCATGTTCTTCCATTACCTAATCAACAGTTACTTAATTAATGACTCACAGAGCTAGGCATCCCTCTCCTAACCCCAGTCAATAGATGCACCTCTGGCTTCCTCTTAGAGAACCACGGCAGTGATGCAGGAAGCAGGTTGGTATGCAGATAGTTTCTGAAGAAATCATTTGCTCTGGGACTTGAGGTGAGTACTCGCACAGGACACAGGCGATCTCTGTTCTGTTGATGGGTTTCAGGGACACAAATGTCCCCACCATATGGGAACCAAGAAAAGAAGGGGTTGAACTGGAGCTGCATTCCACCCTATGGAACATGGCATTGGGGCATTCAATATGGTCTTCCAGGAGAAAAGTGCCCCTCCTCCAAGTGGAAACTCAGGAACATCAACAGGCTCCAGACGAGAGTTGTGGGAATCCTAGACTTGGTCTTGCCTTGGAGTGCACCCTTCCAGTTTCTGATCATTCACTCATTTAACAGTCTCAGTCTAGTTAGTGGGCACCACATACACAAAGCACTGGCTGTGCACAAGGCATCTCCACAGTGCTCAGGAGATAAAGTGCTTGTTACATGAACATCAGGACCTGAGTTCAGATCCATGGAACTCATGTAAATGCCACCATGGGGGCATGGTAGTTTACCTATAATCCCAGCACTTGGATGACAGAGAATCCCTGGGTCTAACTGACTAGCTGAGTTGGTGTGCTCTGGATTCAGTGAGAGACCTTGTCTCAATACATAAGGTAGACAGACAGGAGTTAGAGAAAGACACCTGTGACCTCCACACACAGGCACACACATGTGCAATGCACCCACACACATACACACAAGCAGGTGCACCCAAAAGAGGAAACTGAGACAGGAAGCAGAGCCCAACTTTGGGAAGTCTGATTCTAGAAACAAGTTTTTCTCCCATGGGCTTTCTCTTTATTAGCTCACAGCCCTTTCAATTAGTTAATGTGCCCATTTCTCCTCTTGGCTCCCTGTCAGGTTAGGCTGAGGACTGTGTTAACAAGGATGCTTGGCTCTTAGCACATGTGCAGATCATTCGTGAAACTATGCAAGTGAAGGGGCCATAAATATCTGTTCTTCCCACCATTGTAAAGATCTTCTGGTTGCCCTGGAGCCACACTGAGATTCTCTAATGAATTGAAAGCCATCTGTTGCTGCTGATGTTTTCCACATATGGCCATGACCCAATCTTAGTGTGTGTGGGGGGGCACATGGGCACCTCTTCCCATAGGAACATATGCTTAAAACACAGCTCAGCCCCATTTCAAGATTTCAAGATAGCAGCCTGCTCCTGACTCACTGCCTGATTAATGTCTCCTGGAAATAGGAAATAGTAAAAGGAACAGAAACAGACAAGAGGGAGTAATCGAGATCCATGTAGGAAGTGGCAAACACCATTATAAAAGGAAGAATTTTTAGTATCAGTAAAAAATGAATGCAAAACATACGAAACAGGAGGTGGTAAACACAAATCTGGGGCTGGGGAGATGGCTCAGTGCATAAAGTGCTTGCTGTGCTTGCACAAGGACCTGAGTTCAGATCCCCAGCACCCACATAAAAGCTGGGCATGGCAGCGTGCACTAGGAATCCAGTGCTAGAGGGACAGAGAAAGGAGGATACCTAGGGCTTAATGGCTAGCTAGTCTAGTCAAATTGGTTAGCTCTAGGCCAGTGAGAGACCCTGTCTCACACAATAAGGTGGAGAGCAGTTGTTGACCTCTGATCTCCTACATACAGCAAACATGTGGACCCACACATCTACAAACGTCATATATGTGTGCACATAAGAAAAAGAAAATCCACCAAATCAAACTGGGAAGTAAGGTAAGTATTTTGAAAGGAGGAGAGTCAAGGTGTGTGCTTCAGCCGTCTTTTTGGCAGAGTGATGGGGTGGGTCATTTCTGGTACATGGATAGGCCAGTGTTTGTCAACTGCCCTGCAGTCAGTGTCCAAGGACAGAGCCTGGAAGCAGGGCCAGCAGAGTGTGGACAGTGGTCACTCCAAAAGGCCAGTGATTTTCGTCATCTGTGGGGGACCAGTCAGCTCCACCTTCTCTTATTTTAAAGGATATGTGTGCCCAGCATAGTGTGATGTCTGGGTTGGCTGTCAACTGAAAAGGCTCTCTGACCTCAACATGGCTTCTCCTTGGGTAGGAACTATGGCTTTCCATGTGGTATGTCTGGTAATCCTCATGCCTCAGCCTCCTGAGAGCTTGCATTGGTTTCTTATTGCCAATTTTTAAATTTTTAATTTTCTCTTCATTTTTTATTTTTAAAAATATTTTATTTATTCATTTTCAAGGAGAGAGAGTGAGAGAGAGAGCGAGAGAGAGAGAGAGAGCGAGAGAGAGAGAATACCAGGGACACCACCTTGTGGGTCTGGCTTAAGTGGGTCCTGGGGAATTGAACCCAGGGCCTTAGGCACTGGAAGCAAGTGCCTTAACTGCTGAGCCATGTCTCCAGCCCCCTAATTTTCTCTTTAAACTGTATCATATAATCCCACCTTTCAAAGTGATCATGTTCTCTGTCAGTGCTGGACATACATGTCAGCTCCTTCTCCCACTCAAAGCTCCTATTTTCCGACCCGCAAAAGGAAGTAAAAAGTAGTGACTCAGTGAGGGAATCAAGTCTATTCTTAGCTGGGAGAAAATATTAAAAGAATCAAGGTAAACAAGAGGCCAGCAGAGCACAGTTGGCCAGGCTGCCACATGACAGACAGAACAGTGGCTCTCCATTCTTAACCAGTGACTGCTGCTCAGGGTGAGAAGGGAAGGAATTACTGGAACTAATTCGTGGGAGGGTGACATTTCTCTTTCCTCCTCAAGATGAATAAAAGTTTAAAATATTAAAGAAAAAAGTTACATAAGAAGGATCAAAGGGAAAAAAGCCTCACAGGTGCTGATCTTTGCTTCCTCTTCTTTTTTGAAAGATGATGTGTTAGAAATGCATGCAGCTTAAACACCAAAGACACATGTATTTGGGTTCCCCCAGTAATTTTCAAAAGAAAGATGAAAGTGTTCTGCACATGAGGCCCAAAGGGCAAATAATTCCCTTCTGGTTCTGTGAGGCTTTTTCTAACTGCGGTGGGATGATGCACCTTGGCATTCAAGGATCAGGTCAGTCTTTATTAAGTCAGAGATCCACTGAACATCAACAGGTCCTGCATTTACATATTTGTTCACATCTGGACACTGATTGGTTAGCAAGCCCTGCCTGATATCAGAGAAACCAGAAATGCTTTGTCACAAAGCACCAAGGACATTCTCTTACATTTGACTTAAATTACTAGTTTTGATTTCGTTTTATGCCCTTACTATTAATTAATATGAAGGCAGATTCAAGTGAAACAATTAATTAAGCTGCAGTCTTTGGGCATACAGTGTGTCTGAGGTTTCCTGGTCAGCAGAATTTAAACTGTGAGGATCCTTAAGGGACTTTCTCTCTCGAAGAGCCCTTTGTCAAAGAAGAACAATAGCGAGTGATGAAAATACCTCCCTGTCACAGTCACCTGATGCAGGTGCATCACTTGAGCAGGAAGGGGGAACATAAAGATGAGTGCAGGGCTATCTTTTCATAGGAGAAACAGAAGTGACTGTGTGTATTTGTAAGTGCTGCGATCTAGAACACACTTCAGTGTCTTATCCTAAGCACTCAGAATAGAGTATATCTTAATTATTTAATTAATAGATATTTGTACACAAATTCATTTTAAAGGCAATTTAGAGTTCAGGACTTAACTCATTTTCAGAACTACTTTGTGTAAGAGTGAAGCAGATATTAATGAAATATAGAACACAAAACTCATAGGTCAAAATCATTTAAAACAATACACAATTCTTCCAAAAAATAGTCACACCATTAACTAGCTGGGAAGAAAAAGAGAAACAATTAAAATTACTGAAATCTAGAATAAAAGAGTTGTTATTAGCAGTCTCACAGAAACAGTTATAAAGTAGTAGACATAGTATTTGAAGAACTTTAGAATTCACCAACACAAATGACAACCTAATTTTTAAAAATGGCAAAGGATTTGAGTAGACATCTCTCCAAAGAAGATAGATATGCAAGTGGAGGCACATGATGATAAGGTGTTAAAGTCATCAGTCACTAGAAAAATACAATTCAAAACCACAAGGTATTTCTTCATACCAGGATGACCATTGTTAAAAAAATTATGAAGGAAAATAAGAAATGCCAGAGGCTCCAGGAGGAATTGACACTCATATCCTGCTCATAGGAATGTAAAATTTCTTAGCCCCATTGAAAATAGTTTAAGTTATGTCTGTCCACAAAGCCCAAATCAAGAATTACTGAAATTTTCATTAATCCCACTCACAGGTATTTGCACAAGAGTTGAACCAGAAAACTAAACAAGCACTACATATAGGTTCTTAATCACACACTCACCATTGCCAGAGGTGAACGCAGCTGGAATGCCCATGAAATGAGACTAGATAAACAACACGAGGCATGCAATGGAGTAATAACCAACTATGAAAGAAGTCCTGGCATATGCTACAGTCAGAAGCCTCAACAGCATTATGCTTAGTGAAAGAAGCCAGACACTAGAGGACCTAGATTGTATGGTATCAGATAAATGAAACATCCAGAATTGAAAAAAAAACCCACAAAAACAAAAACCTATAGAGCCTGGAAGGTGATTCTAGCCACAGAAAGGAGAGGTAGGTGGAGACTGAGTCCATCAGGTATGCTCAGAAGGAGATGGAGCCCAGGTCAAGTGGTACTTGGCATGTGCTTAATACTATATTAATCACACTTACTCTAAAATGGCAAATTTTATGTTAAAGTTAAACTTAAAAACAGTTTTACAAAAAGAATCATGAGGGAGACTTTTGAGCAAGTTTTGGTCAATTAAATTTAAGAGCCTAGATAGAATGGATAGATGTATTTATCTCCACAAACTGACAAAAATAACTAAGGAGGAAACTGTGGGCAGAGCTTGGCCAGAGGGCAAGAAAACAGAGTTCATGGACGACTACAGCCTGCAACAGTGTGCTGTCTGTTTGAGTGCTGCCAAGAATAGATTTTCAGTATTTCTACCACAGGAAAGCAAGTCAATGGGCTAATACATGGTAGGAAGCTCAATTTGGCATTCTACATTGCTCCACTATATATTCGCTTTACACTGCCCTCCAAATACTTACCAATTTAAATGAACTGAAAACCCATCTGAGGTGCTATTTTATTTCCTTTCTGTAGATACTCAGGAAATGATTCCTTTCTTTCCACCTCATGTTTCATAATATCCCTCCTAGCAGGGTTGAGGAGTCTCCCCATGGCTGTGATTTGCATCCTATAATGGCTAATATATTGGCCATGTTTATGCATTGCTGATCTGCCTGTCAGATCCTTTGTACATTTTTTAATCGAGTTACTTGATTTTTGCTATTGAGTTGTCTATGTTCTTATACATTTGGGAGATTAGTCCCTGTTATAATCAGCTTCTCATGGCTGCACAGAAAAGAATCCCATCACAAAGCAGCATGGTGAGGAAATGGGTTTATTTTGGCTTAGGGACTCAAGGGGAAGCTCCATCATGGCAGGGGAAATGAGAGTATGAGCAGAGGGTGGACATCACCTTCGCCACAGCACTGCAAACAGTGACAGGAAGGTGTACCAAAGGCTGGCAAGGGGAAGCTGGCTATAACACCCATAAGCCAACTCTCAACAACACACCTCCAACAAGGCTCCAATTCCAAAACTGACATCAGCTGGGGATCAAGCATTCAGAACACATCAAGTTTATGGGGGACATATGAATCAAACCACTACAATCCACACTTGGCCCTCATAAACTGATAACCATAACCAATCACAATGATGTTCAAACATCCCCATAATTCAAGGTCTTAACTGAGCCATAATACCAAAACAAACAAACAAACAAAAACAATAACAGCACAGAACAAATTCACAATGCAAAATATATCATTGGACAGAGCAAAGGCAATTTGAACCAATACAAGATTTAAAACAAACTGGGCAACATCAAACTCTAACTCCAATTCCCATAATTCTAACCCATAAAGAATCTCTAGAGTTCAAATTCCTCCCCTCCAGTCATGTTACTCACAGTCCTGGATAACTTCATCTGGTGCTGGCAGCTCTCCTTGGCAGCTGTCCCATAATCTTGGCATCTCCAATGGGTCTCCACTGCATCCTCATGGCTCCATTGGGCCTCTTCGCAGGTAATCCAACATACCTGCTTCATACTGCCCATAGCTGTTTCCAAAAAACAAAACCGTGTTGAAAAATCCAATGACCCTTTTTCCTGCATTTGTTATACTCCATAGTACCAGGTGGGCTACCAATTTGTTAATCCAGGGGAGAACAAAGCCACCTTTGCAGAGCAGGAACACTTTAACATTCAGACCACTTACTTCAAGAGTCTGCTTTCTCCCTACTGTCCCATTGTATATCACCTGGCCCAATCTCAGTGGTTGTAATCTCTCAAACAATTGCAGCTGAACGGGCAGCAGTTTCAACCCAAAGATTTTATTTCTTTCTGTGCCATCTCCATCTGCTCACACTAGTCCATTTCTATGCAAAGCAACCCTGCACAAGTTCTCAGGACACAGGCAGGCAGAATGCTGCAAGACTCTCACACAAACTGCTTTTGGAAGTCTTGACAGTTCTTTCTTTCACTTGTAAATCAAACCTCACAGTCCATAGTTCTTCCTGCATTCAGGTCTTTCCAACTCTGACCAGAATCCATTAAGCTATACTTACAACACTGCAATGCATCTTTTAGGCCAAGGTTTCAAATTTATCCCCATTCCTCCTCCTGCTCACCAGTTGCAAAAGGCCAAAGCCACAGAATCAGGGTTCCAGCAGCAACAGCCAACCCCACTCTCTGGTACCAAATCTGTTGTAGCCAACCTTTCTCATTGCTTTAGAAAAGAAATTGAACAAAAGAATTATGGAAGAAATGGGTTATTTTAGCTTACAGACTTGAGGGGAAGCTCCATCATGGCAGGAAAACAATGGAATGAGGAGAGGGTGGACATCACCTTTGCCACAGCGCTGTAAACAGCAGCAGGAAGGTGTGCCAGAAAACGGGAAGGGAAAGCTATAACCCCCCCCCCCCCATAAGCCCACCTCCAGCAACACACCTCCAACAAGGTTCAAATTTCCACAGAGTCATTGGCTGGGGATCAAGCATTCAGAACACATTAAGTTTCTGGGAGACACCTGAATCAAACCACTACAGCCTCTTATCAGATACTTGACCTCCCAGCCACCCCTCTTCTGGGTATGTAGCCACAGGAAATGAAACTGCCACCTTGTGGAAGAATCAGTAGTCCTTTCAGACTAGGAAATGTCAGAGAACTGAGCTATGGAAGCACCCAAGTGTTTGTCCACAGACAAGTAGGTAACGAAACTGTGGGGCCTGTGTGCACATAGCCAGTGGGATCCAGCCTATCCTGGAAGGGGAGACCCTCCTTTCTGTTCCACTTTGTACTAGAAGTTCTGGCCAGACAGGCAGGTAGAGCTAACATAGTGCATTCATACTGGGAAGGAAGAAGGAAAACTATTTGCAGACAGCATGAAGTTGTGTAGAAAGCCCCAAGGAATCTATTAAAAATAATAACCAAATATATAAAGGTTACAGGACACAAACTCACTATATAAAAATCAATTTGGAGGGTAGTGGCAGAGCATCGTTTAATATGCATGAGGCCCTGGGTTATATCTCCTGTACAGCCCAAAATAAAATCATGGTATTTATGAATGGTTAAAATAACTAATCTAAAAGTGATCATTATATTAAAAATGTAATAGAAGGGCTAGAGAGATGGCTCAGCAGTTAAGCCACTTGTCTGCAGAGACCCAGTACCCACGTAAAGCCAGATGCACAGAGTGGCTCATGCATCTAGACTCAGTTTACACTGGCTGGAGGACCTGATACACCGTTCTCTCTGTCTGTCTTCTATCTCTCTCTGCTTGCAAATAAAGAAATAAAAAATAAAATAAATTCTTTAAATGTCACATAAGATTTACAAAATACATACCCTAAAAGCTGTAAAATATTGAAGGAAAGTGAAGATTGGATTAAATGAAGTGCCTATTGGTCAGATCAGAAGACTAGAAATTATTATTAATATAATTAATATTATAATTATGATGGCTAAGTCATCTATGGATTAAAACATTACTGTCAAGATCCACTCTGTTTGTGTTTCAGAAATGGAAAATGAATCCCCAAACTGTGGGAATCATAAGAAGTAAAATACTCATGAAGAAGCACTCAGTGCTTCTCCCATTTCCTCACTGAAGAGCTTGCTGCAAAGCCATGGAAACCAGGCACTGTAGTGCTGGTGGCTGGAGGGAGACCCCCCTCCATGGCCACTAGAGTGAGCAATGATGGCAGGACAGTTCAGAGAGCAGCATTTCCACCCTCAGCATCGGCAGGCATCTGTGTTCATTGTACAATAGTAAGTGGGAATTGAATGATACCTTCAACTTAATGACTGATAAGACAAAACCCTTAATAGAAAATTGGAATTAAATAACCTTGGATTAGAACTATTTTAAAATATAAAAACAAAACCACAATTTAACAGAAAAAGCAGAGATCATGTAATTCACCAAATTAAAAAAAAAATCTATACTTGTAAGAAATCACACTTCAGGGATAGCAGTAAGAAAGTGAAAAGACAACCCAAAGAATGAGAGAAAATATCTATAGATCACATATTCAATTAAAGACCAGAATTTACAATAAAGACCTCTGACTGCTCAAAAATAAAAATACAAGAAAGTCCATAAAAATGGACAAAGAACCTAAGTCAACATTTCTCCAAGGAGGCATAAAAGTGTCCAGGAAGTAAGTGAAATGCTGTTCAGTACATTACATTATCCAGCTGTTTTATCCATCAAATAATGAAAATGCAAATCAAGTCAACAGTGAGATCCACTTCATGCCCATTAGCATGGCTACAATAGAAAAGCCAGATAATAGTAAATGTTGGTGAGGACATGGGGAGATCAGACCCTCAGAATCTGGTGGGAACAGTCTGCCAGTTCCTGAGGTGGTTCAACAGAGGCTTCACAGGATCTAGCAACTCCACTCTTACCTAGGAACTCCAAAGACATACAAACACATGTCCACACAGAAACTCATATACCAATGTCCATCCATAAGCTGTTCATCACTGCAAACAGCCCATGTGTACCTACTGTGAATATCATGATTAAGTCTTGCAAACACCCTAACCGGTGAGTAAGCTGGCTGCTAATGATCACAGGTTGAGCACTTCCACATGTAGATGTCCAGATGGGCAAGTCTGCAGGGTCAGAAAGTGGCTCCCAGTTACCAGGCCTGGATGCATGGAAGAGCCTGTGCTGTGCCTGCAGACTCTGGTTAGTAAGCTGTGGTAGTTGCCCTGCTATACATTTATTGGCAGTTGAGAAGAAATTTTCCTTCTATTGTGTGCTTTATGACCTATAAAAGAAAGGCTTTTGGAATCCAAACTGGTCATTTGAAGAGAAATCTGGGCATTTATGCTCAACACCATCACCTAATAAAAGGCCCGTGGCCAATGGCTTCACCAACTACCGGTGAGGTAGACTGGCCTCATCCTAGCCAGTCACTGCCTGTTGCTCCAATTCTAGGTTTTCCCTTCCTCAGCTTTCACTTATCTTCTTTCTGCCCCAGGTACCGGCTGCTCTGATGACCACATGAGTCACTTAGTGTTGGTGGTCCTATGGCTGCCCACTCTGACTTCCACAGTGTTCTCCCAGGGCCCATGTCAGCTGCCAGAGTTTTTAATGGACAAACTTCTCTGGTGGGGAACAGGTGGTTCCGTGTGCACACACATGGCCTGTGTGAGCACTTACAGAGATGATCTGGTCCTCTCTTACTTTGATGACAGGTTTAGGCTGAGCCCTGGGAGGCTAGGGACTGCACCTTCTCAACAATCATTGCCAAGGTCATGATGATGGGGGTAAGAAAAGATACAGAGCATGTGGAAGGGCAGAGTGGGGAGTAAACCTGGGGTCTGTCATGTGACTATTTCAAAGATGCTGATGCCAGCAAGGAGTGGAGGTGGGATACACTGGGACCTGTTGAGCAGCAAGCCTGGCAAGCCTAGCTTCCTGTTAGTTACTGACAGATGACTTTGGTCAATTCGAGCCCATTGAAAATCTGTCAGTTGATTTTCTGAACAACATAAGGAGAAGATCAGGTTTCCACAAGCTTATTTTTTTCTTAGAAACATGGATGACATGACAGTGATGTTTTAAGCCATTCTGAGTCACTGGGTAGTCCCTGTAGCTGTGCATGGCAAGAATTCTAATAGTTCTGATGCTATGAAACAATGTCATCAAAACAAACAAACAAACAAACAAAACCAGGTAATGACTCATGCAACCAGCAAGACTCATGGTTACTGATCGGAAACTGTGCTACTGAATCTCAAATGTGAACCTGACTCAGAGTGGAATGTCAGAGAAGTTCTTCCTTGTTGTTGCCTGCACTGGAGGCATCTTCCTCAGGGAAGGCTGTGTGGTTTTACCAATGGGTGTGATCCTTAACCAGGCTGTATGGCCAATCACAGAAACACATTCTGTCTGGCTTTCCCTATGTGTCTCTACCCTAAGGTCCCATTTTGTAAGGACATGTCATGTGCGTTGGGGACACCCCAGTAAAATGAGCCAGATCTCTACTTGGCTAGTCATAGCAGTGGCCTGACTTCTCAGAAGGGCCATGTTCTGAGGACACAGCTCAGCCTCCAGCAACGGTTCAATTCTAAAATGAACATCAGGGAACAGCTCAGAAACAAGACTTCAGACAGCTCATGGATTCTGTGCTCCATGACATCTGGCAGGGACCTCAAGAGCCATCAACAGCTGTGTTCAATGTTCAGACCAAGGGTGTGCACCATTTACATTTCTTAATTTGGAGCCAGCCATCCTAGTGCTGTTTAGAACCTCAGTGTTTTTATACTGTTTCTTCTTTGGAGCTCAGGTTCTGCCCCTTCCCTCACCCAGTGCCTACACAGCTCCAGTGAATAGAACATAGCTCATTTTGAGGCCATTGGCACTACCCTTTCCTTAAGGACAGGCCAGATGTGGATGTTCTTCATTCTTCCCTGAGCTTAGTCCTCTGTCACAGGCTTTATTTATCAATGGAAATGAGTTGAGTAAACTGCCTTCTCATTGTTGGAGGCTGAGTATAAGTTAGAGTTAAACCAGCAGAACCCATGTAAGCAGTCAGTTCTGCATCAGATTTTCAAGGCACCCACGCCCTTAAATCTAATGAGCACATTCATGCATCTGAGAAACAGCAAGACAAGTCCCTGGTAACACCATTACAATGGTTTTGCTAATAGATCTTTTTGCAGTGCTAATACAACAGTTAATCAACAGCTTTGCCTCTATTTTAAATATCTCTTCATGGCAGGAGACTGTCTCCTCCCAGAGCACTGCCAGGAGAGCCACACATTCAGATGTGTTTTCATGATTGACATTCCAGTATAATTTGGTATAATGGGATTTAATTTGTTTGTAGATAAACTTACCTAAAGGGACCGTCACAAGAACAGAAATCTCATAGCTTGCATAAGCAACAGAAAATTAATTAACATGGAAGTGCTAATTAGTTTATCCAATTTGTGGACTTGTGGGATTGCAAGATGTTTGAGGGAGAGGGAAGAAGGGACCAGAGACGCTAGAGCCTGGGAGACAGATGGGAGGGGCTTCAGACCTGGTCCACTGGGCAAGGGTCCTGCTCAGGCACCACCCTGTCTCTCCTTCACTGGCCACAGGGCTCTGGGACCTTGGGGCTTCTCTTAGGTCTCCCTACATGGCTGACTCCACTCATTTCTCATAGAATGCTCTCTCTCTGGTGTGATGCCCCACCCTCACCTTGCAGCTTCAACCCACCAGTCCAGACTTCAGAATTAGACCTTATCTTAAATGGACCCTCCCTTGTAGCACCCACCACAGATGACATTGTGTATGTAGTTGTTCTGGTGATACACACCTGTCTCTGAGTATGCTCAGAGAAGGAGGGACAATAGTGAATGGATGTATGGGTGGACAGATGAATGGGTGAGTGAATGATGAATGAACACCCCCCGCCCCCGTGCTTCATGTATCATCTCAAGCACGCTCTTCTCTGGGTAGCCATTCTTGAGTACCTCTCTCCCTGACAAACTTGAGTGATGTTTCCTCTATTTTTTCATGCCCTGTTTTAACTATTTTGTATGAATGTTCATGTCTCTATGGAAAGGGGCTTTGAGGGAGAGTCAGAGTCATTCACTTTAGGGTATCACCATCTATACTTATTGAGGGCACTGTAGTTTTCTGTGTGCACACTCACAAACCCACACCCTTTTACTATGGTCATTTCCTGTGCTGAGCTGTCCCAATTCTGGGGCTGTGGGTATGGAAAGCAGAATCACAAGCAGACATAGGCTTAGGACGAGGCACATGGGATTCCCAGTGAGTCACCTGGTGGCCAGTGGCTTTATGATAGTTTCTTGATTCTTTTTAACACTCTTTTTGAAACCTTTTATTGGGCTGGAGAGATGGCTTGCCTAAAAAGCCTAATGACCTGGGATCAGTTCCTCAGCACCCCCATAAATCCAGATGTATAAAGTGGCACATGCATCTGGAGTTCCTTTTCATTGGCTAGAGACACTGATGTACCCATTCATACATTCTGTCTCCCTCCCACCCTCCCTCCCTCCCTCCCTCCCTCCCTCCCTTCCTCCCCCTCTCTCTCTGCTTGCAAATAAAAATATTTTAAAAGCTTTCTATTGACAGCATCCACACATGCATGCAATACACCACAATCATAGCTCCCTCCCACAACCCTCCACTTTCCCCTCGTTTGCCCCTCCAATGAGTCCTTTCCAGACATTCCCGCTTCTGTTTTTGACATTTTTATGCATGTACTTACCTCTCTCTGTCTTCCCCTACTCCTTTCTTGCCCCCTTTCTCCCTACCAACAATCCCCTCTACTATTTTTTAAACTTTTTATTGATAGCTTCCATAAGTATAGACAATAAACCACTATGATTCCCTCTGCACCCTCCCTCATATTTCTTCCCCCTCTCAATTAGCCTCTATTTTGGTTCCATGTCATCATTTTTACCTCCCATTCTGTGTAGGTATTATCCAGCATTATGAAGTCATGACTATCAAGACCATTTCGTGTCTGGAAGCTTGCACTGTAAGCAGTCCTACCCTTCCTTTGGCTCTTACAGTCTTTCCACCACCTCTTCCACAATAGATCCTGAGCCTCAGGAGGTGTGACAGAGATGACCCAGTGCTGAGCAAACACTCCACTGTCATTTCTTCTCAGCACTATGGTGTCTTTTGAGTTGTCCCAGTGGTTGCTGATATCTGAAAAAGAGAAACTTCTTTAGCCAAAAGTTAGAGTAGCATTATTGGGTTTGGTCATTTTTTTTAAAAGTGCTTATAAGGAAGTTTGCTGGGAATAATATATGTATTTTAGCCAGATGACAGTAGGATTACTCTTCTAGGGCTCATAACCTCCCCCACCGTAGGCTTTTGACTAGCTCTTCAGTACTAGGTATGTATTCCCTCCCATGGAGCAGGGCTCCAGTCCAATTAGAAAGTCAGAGGGCCATTGGTTTCCCCCACAATAGATGTGCCACTATTGCCCCAGTTGGCACATTTGGCCTGGTTGACCACTCTTAAGGCTTGCAAGGTCCACTGCTGTTTACCACTGTTGATGACTTCTCTTCCATAGGGCTGCATATAGTGTAGCTTTTTCCAGCTTTCTCTCAGCTGGTTACAGGGTGGAGGTTTCCAGCTCAGCTTCAGCTTGATTTCTCAGTGACTTGCAACCCAAGCATATGTGGTCTTCAGTGGTAGGATCTTACCATCTCTTTCTGTGGGCAACCAAGAGCCTTGGCAATGGCCTTTAATGTTTGGGGGGCCTCAGGAACCTCCCTGGCCAACAACTTTCTGGAAGGTATCAAATCTCTGGCACTGAAATTTTTTAATAGATTATGAATTTTATTGTATGGCCCTGTCGAATGCTGTTCATATTCTTATCAGGTTATACTCATATCCTCTGTCCCCCACCTCCAATCCGCTGAGTGCCTTTCTCAGTAGGGCTATTGGTGTCCCCATGGCATCATGAACACATCAGTCAGTTTCTGTCTCTGTGTGGGGGAACAATAACTTGACTTTTCCTGCATTAACTAGCAATACGTAACCTCTCTTGTGTGGTAGGGAGTCTTGGCCTGAGAGGCCAGAACTTGGCCTCTACTCCCTGGTTCGTTCTAGAACTCCTCTTAGGAAGGTTCACCTTGTTTGCTTTTTGTTTTTATTATTATTATTTTGAGACAAGGTTTCGCTATATAGCCAGGCTGACATAAAACTGGCTATTTATTGGCCTGCCTCAGCCTTCTGAGGGCTGAGATCACAGGCATACACCTGCTTGCCTGCTGGGGAATACCTTTACTTGGTGTTCTTTGCTTTGGAAAGATGCGCTGACCTCTGTGGTCATTTGATGTGTGTCCCCTGCAGCTTTGCTGCGCTTGGCTCATTGTTATCCAGTATTCCTCATTCTCTGTTCTTTTTATTTCTTCTCTCTCATGATAAATTGTGAAATTTTTATTGTCTATTTTCCTCCTATTATTTGAAAAGCAATGTAATTGAGTAGGTCTTTGGACGTTCCCTATATGGCCTTTTCTGTTTCTCTAAAGAGGATTTAAAAATCAATATATGATTATAGTTTCCATTTCTCATAGATGCTTGCATGGAGACTATCCACCCCCATAGCCATGTCCTTGGTCATGCCCCTCGTCCTCCAGGTCCTCTGTACTATAAATCATCTCACCTCTGCTGTCCCCTCTCAAAGCCTCACCTGCTGCCACCAGAGAGCTCTTTCTGCATCCCAAGTTTATTTATGTAACTCCGACATAGCCTCCCTGTCCTGCTTGATTAAGGCAAATTGTTGTACATTGTTCTTATTTGAAATAAGTGGATCAAATCTCTGCAAGGTTGCTTGGCCTTTCCAATGTCATCTTCTCCACCCACCACAAGTTCTTTGAGCTTCAGATGTCCACAGATGTGCTGGAGTTCTGTGGAATGGCTGAAGAGTTTATATCATATCCTTGCATCCATCTCCCTTTGAGAAAATCCAGGCTTATAATCTAGCACTCAGCACAGCATGGGGCACCCTATACAGATGTTTAATAATTAACTTTTGAATGAATGATGTATGGTAGATGATTTCATTCAAAATCATACATTAACTGAACATAAGATGTAAAGGCAGCAGGATAATCTCCTCAGGGAGAAAGATGAAAAAAATGAGACAATGAGCTTGAAGTATAAAAAGATGCTGTGGAAACAGAGGAGGGGCTGACTCACTCATCCTGGAAGGGTTAGAGCTGATTTCCCAAGCACATTAATGTTGAAAATAGGCATTGAAGAGTGGCGAGCATTTTACACATGGTCCTGCTAAGACCCGATATCCACCTGAGAAAGAACACATTTCAGCCCCAACCTCATGTCTCACACAAACTTAGCTTCAGAGGGACCAAGGATCTAAATGTAAGTGCTTAGATTATAAAACAACATAGGCAAAAATCTTTGTGACCTCAGATTAAGTAATTTATTTTTAAGCTATGACACCAAAAGCATTAGTAACAAAATAGAAAATTGACCATTTGGATTTTGTCAAAAGCATTTGTAGTTGTGTCACCATTAATAAAGTGAAATAAAAACCCATAGAATGGGGAAAATTTTTGTAAATTGCATATCTAAAAATATTTCTCTGTAGATTCTGAAAGAATGCCTATAACTCTCAAAAGATAAGCCAAAGATCAATAGACATTTCGCCAAGAAGTACAATCACTCACTGTACATGAGAGACCTATATGCCAGGCCACCAGGGAAATACAAATTAACCCAATGAAGCCACTTCACACCTGCTGAAATGGCGACAATCAAAGATACAGACAGTGCAAGTGTTTTGTGCAGAAGTTGGAACCCTCATTTATGATGATAGGGAATGGGGGTTGGCACAGCCACTCTGGAAAACAATCCAGTCTCCTCAAAAGGTTAAATATTGAGATGCTATATGACTAGAAATTCTATTTATTTATTTGCAATCAGAGAGATAGAAGAGAGGCAGACACAGAAAGTGGATGTGCCAGGACCTCTAGCCATTGCAAATGAACTCCAGATGCACCATTTTGTGCATCTGGCTTTACTTGGGTACTGGGGAATTGAATCCAGGTCATTAGGCTTTGCCGTCAAGCACTCTAACTGCTGAACAATCTCTCCAGCCCTACTTCTTGATACATACCAAAAGAAAGGAAATATGTAGGTGAATGTTTATGGAGGCATGATTAAAAGAAAAACCTGGAAGTCACCAGTCCAACAAAATGGATAAGTAAAATGTGCTGTGTCCATACAATGGAATACTGCCTGGCACTAGAAAGGAATGAAGATACAACATACAACATTTCTCTAAATTAACAAAGCCAGTGAGAAAATCCACATGTACGATTCCACTTATATGAGGTATGCAGAGTAGGGAAATTGTACTGAAAGCAGTGGTTTCTGGTACCTGGGGGAGAGACTAGTGGTTGATCACTACAGTAAGGGTTTATTTTTGGAGTGGTAGAAATGTTTAAAAGTGATTTTGGTGGTAATTGTTCAATTTTCAAATATATCATTGATTAAAATGTTGAATGTGGGCTTAGGAGCCCATATTTTAAATGGATAAATCATATAGTAAGTGAAAGATATCTGATTAAGCTGTTATTTTTTCTTATAAAATGAATAGTCATTTCCTAGGTAGAGTAGAGAAGGAAGACATATACTCTGTACCCAGCATCACTGGCCCAGACAGATGCTGGGCGGCCGGGTGTGGCGATGAGATGGCCTCAGGTAGCCTCCAGGGAGGAAGGCAAAGGTACCTTCTGTTCTTGGTGAGAAGGAAGGGTTTGGCCAGTCAGGAAGATGATCAGTAATAAAGCAGTGACAGCATGTTTCGTGTCTGTACCAGAACTCCGTGTTAAAGTGTGATTTGTGTAATCAGTAACTTACTACTTAAAGCTCATCTGGGGCTGGAGAGATGGCTCAGCGGTTAAGGCACTTGCCTCCAGTGCCTAAGGCCCCGGTTCAATTCCCCAGGACCCACATAAGCCAGACCCCAAGGTGTCGGCGCTGGTGCGCTCTCTCTGTCTCTGTCTCTCTGTCTCTCTCTCTGCTTGAAAAATGAATAAATAAAATATTAAAAAAAATAAGCTCATCTGGCTCACTAAGCATCTTAACTGTGGTTTGAGTCAGATTCCAGAAGACTTCTTCCACATAACATTGAATCACCTTATAACATGGAGTCACCTTAATACTCGGGATGGAAGTAATTCGCCCAAATAAAACTATGATTTCAGAAGAGATGAGATGGAGTTCTGTACAAGTTCAATCAAATCTGGAAACGTGGACATGACCTCCACTGGATTCAGGAGAGTTGAAGCAATGATGTCTGTGAACATCAACACTTCGTCATGTCCTCTACTCACACTTTGTCTTGTCCACAAGCCCCAGGTCCAGGACTTCCGTCCTGCTTGCCTCTTCTCTCTTCTTGAAGAGAGTAGTGCAGAGCTTCTTAAGCTGGGGATCATTCCTACTCTTCCCATCATGCTGCAAAATTAAATCGGATTTTCAAAGCCCATATTTTAAATGACTACCAGCTTCTCAGAATTGGAGTCATGTCTTTCAATGTAACTGAGATTTGTGCTCAATTTAGATTATTTTTATATAGTCATAAGTCATTGCAAAGATTTACTCTGAAAAATAAATTCAACAGGTTTAATCTCCTTTCACTTTATGACAGAAAGGGGGAAAGTGCTTTCAATAATGAGTAACATAGCTGGGAAAAATAGGTTGTGATAGGTCAGAAAGTTGAAAATGCATCAAAGCCTGCTGGTGTAGGACTGTAATCCCAGCCACTTGAGAGGCTGAGGCAAGAGGATCCCAAGTCCATGGTACGCCTGGAGTGAATTCAAGGTCCAAAGCCAGCCTGGGCACATTACTGAGTCTTTGTCTCCGTATAATAATAATTTTCAAAATGTAAATGGAGCGCTGGGAATGTAGCTTTGCTGTAAAGCATATCCTTGGCACGAGTGAAACTTAGTTCAATCTTGAGTGCTAAAAAGAAAAAGAAGAAAAATAAAAAAAAGACAGGAGAAAATAGAAATTCAAATAAAACTGCAGTGTGACAGTCCTGCTCAGTGAGTCTTGCTCTGAGTTTCCCACAAGCAGATCTCCTTCTCTGCAGCAGCCTGGTGAGGAACTCAGCCCTGACAGATAAATAACAGCCTCTCCTCTGCGCAGGGCACTAAATCATGCGTGGTGTCGAGGCCTGGGAGCCTTGCTGTAATAAATGAGTACCTTGCGATGAACAAAGAAAAAGCCTTAAAGATAAGTGATATTTTGCTGACACTTTTGGAACAAACTAAGGACACGCTGATGTCAGGGAAAGATTTTGATGCCAAGGTTCCCACGGGAAGACTTGTGGCTTAGGGGACTGAAGGTGACCCTGGCATAGTCTAGGACCTGCCTTCACCCTGGGCCTCCAGGAGGAGATGGCCTTGGCTGTCATATGCCACAGACCATTGGGAACCTTGGGAAGCTCATATATGACTTCTTTATTGTGACAATAACAGGAGAATTGGGCCAATCTTTATTTTCTATGTAAGCTAATGAGAAGGTAGGAGCTATAGTTGAGAGTCCCTGTTAAAAAGCATTAGTAAACATTCTTGTGCAGCTAATCAGGTGTAGTCCTCATAGTTCTCCACCTTATGTTTTGACCCAGGATCTCTCTCTGAACTTGGACTAGACTAGCTAGCCAAGAAGCCCTAGGGGTCCTCCTGTTTTTGCCGCCCCAGAGCTAAGATTCTAGGTATGTGTTACCATGCCCAGTTTTTATGTGGGTGCCTATTTGAATATATATAAAAGCACATATATGTATACATATATAATATGTATGTGTATATTTATCTGCATTTATTGCCTATTTCCATATGTAGTATCCATATACAATATGCATGTGTGTGCATGCATTTCTACATATATTTATATGTGTATGTAGCTATGAAGACAACATGTATGTTTGCATATATTTATGATGACATGCCTGTGAAGTGTCAGGTGAATGACTAAACAGCCTTGGACATGGAATTGCCATGGTGCCCAGTGCATGATGGTGGTCAGTACTGTAACATTAATGAGCAGGAACAGCTAAAAGATGCTCTGAGGCTTGGAGACAGCACCCTCATATTCTAAGAGAAGGCCCATTAGGAGGCCTGGAGACCTTTCCCTGCTCTCATCCCCTGGTCCACAACCTAGAGAACATCAGGACCCTCAGAATGCAGAGGGGACAGTGGGCCCTCAGGAGGGCAGAGGGATGTGTGTCCAGTCCAGCACCTGCCACCTGCTAGCTTTCCTCATGTAGTCAGGTGTGAGTCATGTCTCATGTGTACTGCCCACCTTGTCCGACTCTGACTGCAGCTGGGCAGCTGCTCCATGGCACAGCTTATGGGCTACATGTCTCTGTATCCTGACCCCGCCCTGTGCCAGTGTTCCATAGTTCTAACAAGGCTCCTCTGTGACTGGGTGTTTTATAATTCCACAACCTCCCAGACAGCCAATGGATCCTGGTGCCAATGATCATGGGTCCTGGCAATGAGGATCAAGTGTTTGGGGTTTATTTAACATACATTTGCTGGCAGAGAGAGGGCTCTGGGATATTAGTCCCCTACTGGCGGCAGTGCAGAGATGCATGGCAACATTAACCAAATGCATAGCTAAAACACTGAGGACTGGCGGGCTGCTGTGAAGTGGAATGAGGGACAGCAAAGGGGGGTGAGGTTTCTAAAGATGATTTTCCATAAAGAGAAAGATGCTCCATGTTAAAATGTGGAGAAGAGCATTGTGGGAGGGGCAAAGAAAGGGTGACCCTCCCATGTGACTGGAGGCTGAACTCAGCCTGTGGCTCTGCCCCAGCCAAGAAGCAGGCCCTGGAGGCACCAGGCTCTGCCATATCCTTGAGGACTGAGGCCTGTCCTCTGACCCAGGAGAAATGACATCATGACAAGTGTGCTCTCATATTACCTCTGAGGATGCCAGGGAGGAGGGATGGCCTCCAGGGACTCTGGCCTCACATGAGAGCATGTTTTCAGCTTGTCCACGGCACTGACAGGAGTCATGATGGGGACATGAGTAGGTTCAGGGTAGACTTTGGAGTTGAGGTGTGAGGGGCTTCCTGGCTATTGGCTATTTTCCTAGACAGAAGAGGTGTCCAGGAAAAAGCTCATCACTACTTTGATTTTGGCCTTAATCCATGTGTGGACAAGACTGTTACCATGAAGGCTTTAGACACCAAGCCTGCTAAGTCTACTGAAAACTAGCACACTTATCTTCACACGATGATGACTTGAGTTGAAATGATTCATTCAGGATTTGGGGCTTGATCAGATGGGCAAATAAGCACAGCACCTCCAGGCTGAGAAGCCCTACTGTCTAAAGCACATGCCAGACCTGTGTGAATTTGATGGCTTGTGTTAATGGTGATTCAGAGCTATTATTGGGAAACCAGGAAGAGCTACAGGACTCAGAGCTCCCAAGGTCAACCTTGGACTGGACAGACAGAAAACAGAGAAGCAGGCATGGGGCATGGACAAGAGGCAGGTGCAGATCTCTGTGAGGGATACTGGAGGGGAATGGAGACAGGGAAAGAGGATAGAGGAGGTTGTAGGCACTGCGCTGTGAGGAGTCATGTCCTTGACCCACCTACACATCTCCAGACATCTGAGTTAAGAAGGGAAAGATAGAGTTCCTTTGGCCTCAGGGAGTGGCAATCAAAGATGCAGAATCAACTGAACTGTCCCAAGAAGCTGTGAGGAACCGAGGAATAGGACCCAAGATCAGGATGAGGGTCACATTAACTCCTGATACCAAAGAAACCAAATTGGGACAGTCATCAGAAAGCAGAAAGCAGATCTGGCAGGTGCTTCCTCTGTGTATTTTGTGATTAATGCAAAAGGACAGCTGCATCCTTATAGCTTGTGAATGTGGAGATGGGAAGGACAGAGGAACCATCATTCCACACTCAAAGGTTTCATGAGTATTCTTGGGAACAGCAGGGCCCCTTGGACCTAGACTGAGAGCCAATGCTGTGCCCATCCTGTAGGCTGACCATAGGGTAATTGTGTGGGCGATCTAGGAATGTACACAAGCAGCAGCAGAAGGCTTCCTGAGTGGGTAGCTCCTGAGGAGCCTATGTGTATTCCTGATCTGTCCAGCAGGCTGAGATGTGGCTTCTGTTTGGCTGCTCTTGCGTATTTCTGACATGCCCATAAAAGGCTGGGAAGAGACGGCAGAATGATCTGCTGGGTGAAACATTGAAAATTGCTGAAAACTTGCAGTTTCCTCCAAGACATTGTGGCTGGCCACAGGCCAGGCTCTTCATCATCTCCTTCGCTGAAGGAAGAAATTAAAAATGCTGGTTGTTCACACAGGACCATCATGGGATGGATAAGGCCAGAGTCACGAGCCCTTCAGAGTATCATAGAGAAAAATGACTTGAAAACAAAGTAAGCCATTGATTTTCTGTGGGACAGCCATTTATTCCAGCTAATTTTTAATCCCAGGTGCACTCTGCGGGAAGTGAGCACATATTTGGATTGAATAATGACTGGATGCTGTTTCTCCCAGGAGATTCTAATAATTATTTAACTTTCTTAAATCAAGCTTAGTCTGAGCCAGGTAATGTGTCACAGAATCATCTTCAACCAGGTGTAGCATTTCAGGACTTGATGACTGGGACACAGAGGGGCTCTGAGGGGAACTCACAGAGAACCTGTTCTCACAAGGGCTAAAAGCCACTTCCCCCAAGAGCCATGGAGGACCCGGGCACAAGAGAGTGCCATTTGGAGAAGGCAGTGTAGCCTCAATGCTGACCACTGCGACTTTAAATTTGGCTCCCCATGGCTCATTGCTCTTTAGTAAAGCCACTAATTTCTGGGTTTGCCTTTATGGTGATATATATATATAACAAATTAAAATTTTATTTGCATGCAGTTTTTTAATTGGGTGAGCTGCCTTCACCATGCTCATAATTGGTAAAGGGTTACCTCTTTGTCCAGGGCTTCCTGAATCTATTGGCAGTATATCTCTCTGTGTGTCTGAGGCCTAAACCCAGCTGTGATGGCTCATCTCAATTGTCAATTAACTGGATCTAGAATCACCTAGGAGACAAACCTCTGGGCAAGTCTGAGAGAAAGTGTTGAGATTAGGATAATTGAGGTGAGAAGAAGCCTTGTAATTTTGGGGGACACAATTCCATGGACTGGGGTTTTGGACTTAATTTAAAAATAAAAGGAGAAAGAGAGATAGGCACCTGTATTCACTGCCCTCTGCTCCCTGATTATGGACTGAATGTGACCAGCTGCTGCCTTCCCCACCATGATGGACTGTATTCCTTTGGACTGTAAGGTAAAATAAACCTTTGCTTCTTTAAGGTGCCTCTTAAAGAAGCAAGGATAAAATGAAATAATATAGCAGCTTTCCTCCACATTGGTGTTCTTGCTTATTTTTGATCTCTAGACCCTGAGACAGAGGTCACTCCACCCTTGGGAAAGGCCATGCCCAGATGTACAGCCAGCTTTCTCTTCTTCTTAGCTCAGCCCTAGTTACTCACCTCCTGTGGCCCCACTGTGCATGGCTAGTACCACTGGGGAATTTGGGGGGTTCTAGAGCATGCTTTATCTTTCAGAGTCCTTGCTGTTGTTGCATTGTCACTATTCTGAACATTAGCATCTGCCCAGGTGAGGAGATTCTTATCTTTGTACATTAATAATCAATGAAAACTGTAGAGGTAGAGATCACTGATTGAACTTGCCTGCAAGCCCCAAGGATTTTCTAGTCTCTGCCTCCTCTGCACTGGGATTACAGGCATGCAGCACCTCGGTTTTAAAATATGTGTATATATATATATATTATTAGCAAGAAGAGGAGAGAGAGAGAGAGAGAGAGAGAGAGAGAGAGAGAGAGAGAGAGAATATAGGTGCACCAGGACCTCTGGCCACTGCAAATGAACTCCAGTCAGATGCATGCACCACTGTGCATCTGGCTTTATGTGGATACTGGGGAATTGAACACGGGTTATTAGGCTTTGCAGGCAAGCAACTTAACCACTGAACCATCTCCCCAGCCCCCACCTTGGCTTTTTTAAATGTGGATGCTGGAAAACTAAACTCAGGTCATCAGAAGAAAGCACTTTACCCATTGAGTTTCTTTAAATTGCTAACACTTGTCAATGATCAGAACATGCCAGATTTGAGCCCAAGACATCTACATAATCATCATATATACCTCTGGAATGACTCAGTGAGTAAAACTTGTTTCTGTCCCACAAAAATAAAATCAAGATTTCTTCTTATTTTGAAATTAGAACAAAGGCAAACTGTAATATTGGCAATGTTAAATACTGAGGCATTTGCTTTCTGCCAGAAATACATATTTTTTCCTTTTCAAGGTAAATTGCAGCATAAATGTCACTTTTAAAATTAAAAATTAGCATATGTTTACTGAAATTTTTACTTCATTTTCCACTCTCTCTTGCCACTCTCTCAGTCAGGCCGCTGACCTGCATGATGTCATACAGTCACATGGTTGTGAGGTCATGCTGCCATGTGCACATATCATCATGCCATGTTGACACATGACTATATCATGCCAAGTGCTTCAAGGAGAGCAAGTGATGCCTGGTCCTCAGATTTCGACAAAGCTTCCTCTTGTTTACAGAATGATCACAGTCACAGATGAGGAGGCCAGGCAGCCGTTCATCCAAGGCCTGGCTTTGAGATAGGAACTCAGAGCTATCAGGTATGCTCCTGTCTGTAACTGCCCCCACTGGAGGGAGAGGAGGCGGGCATGAGAAGAAGATAATTAGTCAAAAGTGTCATGACAGTGCAATGTAAGACCTGGGGTGCCAAGTCCTAGAAGCTCCGTGCTCCACACTTCCTACAGCCATCCCTCCTCTGTCTGCTCCACTACTGGAGCTCAGCTCGTAGGGTAGCCTGCTCAGGACAATAGAAGGCTCCTCTCTGGCCTACAAAACCAACAGGTGTTTTTCTTACAAGGGATTTGGACATACTTCAGGAACATGGCTCTCATGTTCAAGTTAGTGAACTTTAAGTTGACCTTGCCAGTCCTGGCCTAAGTGATGCATCTGAAGCAGCTGCCATTTATTGGGGTTTGCATGCACACAGTGACTATTTCCTCATGGCGACCAAAGGAAGCTACTTTATCTCTTTTATCCCATAGCCACCACCTCCCTCAGCCCCACTGGGCTCTGCAGTTGGAAGAGGGTGTCCAGGGACTCTCCTCATGACAAAACAGAGGGTGTGGACATTGTTTCCCATATAGAGCTAGAAGCTGCCTCTCAAAAAATATTTATGCACTCAGCTTTCTCCTGTAGATGTGTTAGCAATTTAAAAATATGCTTCCCTCTTCCCTGCCTACTATATGCCAAAAAGCAGTGGGCTTGTCTCTGGCTGTTTATATTCAGTAGTTTTGGGACTAAGCAGATTCTCACAGGGCTGCAGGTATAGACAGACACACACACACGTGAAATCATGGGCAGATTTCTCTGTCTGTGCTAATTGACATAAATTAGTAGTGTGTTTCCTAATTTAAATGAGTCGCACTAATGATGATGAATCCACAGTGTATCCAGTTCACTTCTCATTACATTGTACATATTTGAATAGGTATTCCTAGGGGAAGAAAGTGATGGCAGACCAAACCCTATTTGTTGGATTTTATGGGGGAGGGAGTCTGGTCATCACCATGGAATCCTGTGAGGAGGTCAGGGGCAGAGGCTTGGAGCGATAGACAGGGAAGGGCGAGGAGTAGAGGCCAACTCAGGCTGTGGGACATTAGCTGATGTTTACCAAGCTCAGGCCCAATGCTGGCCACCAGGTGCTGCATCTCTTTCCATTTATCACCACAGTAGCTCATCCAGCACGTCCCATCCCACACCTCCCTCTCTACTTCCAGGGACATCCATCCCTTTGGATGAGGTCAAGTAATGAAATCAAGCTCTGAGGAGTCAGCCTCGCACATGGAGCCAGGCTCCTTGGTCTACTGGCAGGCCACATTCTAAACCCCTGGGTGGTCAATTTCTGTCTGGATCGGTCTGCCTTGACCTCTGTCTTCTTCCATATAGCTGCTGCTTGGTTGAGACATTTTGTCATTTTACACTAGTATCTGTTGGCTTTTGTCTCCTACCTGCTCAAGCTGACCCTCATTGACCAAGGCTGAGTAATACTCAATCCTGGTGGCCCAGTGTATGTGGCAGCCACCATCTAGGAGAACGGACTCCTAAAGGCCTCTATCACCTGCACTTCAGCTTACCATGTGGCCCATAAATTCATTGCAAAGACACACATATCCTCCATTTCAAAATACTCTCTTCAGCAAGGCTGTAGGGTACAGACAGTGGAGAGTTCCTTTAAAGAGTGAATGTCATAGGATGAGGTCAGCCAGCCACCATTAAAATAGACCATGTTCTGGGCTTGCCTGGTTATTTCAGATGCTTCTAGTGGTCAGGACACTGCTGTTGGGAGAATGTGACCTGGAACAAGCATGCCTGTGTCCCGGCAAACCTTCCCAGTATTGGCTGTGGCTTGTTAGGACCTGCATTGACAACTCCAGTGTGTTGGAGTCAAGGGATTCTTGGAGTATTTTACTTCAATTGAAATTACACCTTCCCAAGGACACATCTGCTGAAATGTCCTACCAAACTTGCATATGTCTCTCAGGAAGAGCTGCAGCAGCTAGCTACAGGTCTTCACAGAGATTCCTACCCACAGTGTATTTAGGAGGGATGTGTATGGTTGCCTGCCCTGGGCTCAGAACACATAGGATGACAGTTATATTCTTGCTGGAAATTCCCTTTTGAACCATGAGATCTATGTGCATTCTTAATTTAATTTGAAGTGGCATTTGCATAAGACCTGTGTTCTAGAAGACTTAAGGTGCTGTTGGCTGAGCCAATGCTTTTGTCCCTAAGGCTTCTGATCTCTGACTTGTGGGTTTGAATTCACCAAAAACATCCATCACTATGCTATGAATGTATATGTTGGCTGTAATGAGGTGAAATCTATGAGGAAGATTCTAACCACACATCACTGCTGATATGGAGTCTAGGCGGTTTTTTTCATGGTACGAAGAATTCTTCAAGACTTCATGTCCATAGGACAAGAGAAAAGTTTGATTGTCACTGAGGGTAAGTCTGGATTTGCTCTCCTGAGTACGAGTTCTCCATGGTGGATATGGCTGCCCATGCCCTTCCCTACTGGGGAATTGAAGCACCACTATGTCCCCAAGGCTTCTGGTCTACCATGTTCCCAGGAACTATGTAAAGTAGATCTTGTGGTCAAGTTTAGGGACTTCTTGATCATGTTGAGGGGTTCCTTTTCTATCAGGCACCTTGGACATGGTGATGATGGTGATGGCATTCAGAACATAGGCTGTTACAGCAGCAGTGACTTTCTGCTGGGAAAAATGAGAGAGAGAGAGAGAGAGAGAGAGGCCACTTGAGATAGCTTCTAGCACTTGTATTCTGAGGTGGACTCTGAGGTGGACATCTAGGTGGTCTGCCTGGGCCTTGTGCTATCATGTAGGCACCCCTGTTGGCTGCTACAGGCCAAAGGAAGCATTGCCTCTTCTCATTTCTGGAGGCCAAGCAGGTGTGGCTTTCAGCTTTCCTTTCTAGTGGGACTTGTGAGACCCCTACCAGGTCTGCTTCTGAAGGTCCCTCAGAACATGTGCACAGTGGACACTTTGCACCCCGGCCTTCTGCACTTCTGCATCTCCACCACAGGGACACATAGGAGTGCACAAAGATGCTTCTGGGCCTTTCTGCACCCCATATTGTATGTCTTGATGATGCAAAGATCATCAGGATGTCTTCTGTATCCCATGAGTATGTCTGGGTGCACATAAAAGTCACCATACCACCCTTACCCTAATGTGTATTCCTGGGTACATACAGAGGTAACTGTGTCTTTGCATCTCAATATTTGTCTTGGGGGACTTGGATGACACCGTGCTTTCTGCACCTTGATGTCAGCCAGGGAGTACAGCCTCAGAAATGCCAATGCAGCTTCTGGGAGTTTAAGGAAGAGGTAGTGTGTGTTTCCGTTTAACACTGGACCTTAAGGAATAGCCTACAGTCTTTGGGATGTCGAATCTGCTGTGTAGCTGCTGTGGTGTCTTCAGCATTGTTGTCCATTCTGCAGAACCTAATACATAGTCACGGTTGTATTTACGGACAACTGGGTCCGTGTTTGCAGATTTTATTGTCTTTAGTGAGCTATGATACACTTTTGCTCATCATTTCTGAGCCTGGAAGGAGTGGTAACAGAGCTGTTGTCAAAGTAAGATTTTCATTAGTGAAATTAAGTGGTAAGTGTGCCATCTTATTTCATCTAAGTAACTTGAATGTATTGAGCCATGTATAGTTATAAAAATGTACTTGATGTGCACTTATGCCTAGGACAACGAGAGATCATTATTTCATAAAATGTAAGGCATAAGGCATTTGCAAGGGTTTACATAGTGCTCTTTGAGTTGAGACCTTGGGGTCTCTGGGCAGTGGAGGCCGGCTGTGTGTGGCTGTCTGTCTCTCCATGAGGACTGTGCACTCCTGGCTAACACTCCTTTCTGTCTCTTCTCTTCACAGAGTCTCAGTGTACCCTCTGCGGGGAGCCGGAAGGTGAGTACTTTTGCCCCTCCTTGGCTCAAATAGCGGAGCGCTAAGGTGGTTCAGAGGCTGGATTGAATGGAAAATTGCTCAGTGCATTAGAGAACATTGAAGTTGAATATATGTTGCTTGTGATGTTTGATGGCAAATATGAATAACATAAACCATAATGGGAGCATTAGGCAGAAATTTGTCTCTAATGAGAAATCAATATCACAACCCAGTTGCAGTATGTCCTTTCTTTTTCATCTTGTACTTACCAATTTTAACCAGTTTTTCTGGCTTTAAATATATTTCCCAAGGTTTGTGATGAGTCTCAGAACCATTCCTAACTGCTAGTGGCTGGACCCCAAGGGAAGTGTAAGAAACCTGCCAGCCACAGGGAGAGAAAACCTACCGTTGTAATCGAAGCACCAGCTCCAGTCCAGCAGTGAAAATCCTGGGAAGGTGGTTTGTTAGCTAAGGTCTAAACCAGTGAGCAATGGTATGAAGAGAAAGAATAAAGGCAAAGTAAATGCCTTGCCCTGTTCATGGGGACTGCGGAAGCTTTATCTTGATTTTGCAGATTTCATGAAAGAGGAATGTCAGCTACAAAATTAGTCAGCCTTGGAGCTCTGATAACAAGGACTAGCCCAAGACCTGCCTTGAGGCCCAGAGTCCAGCCCTCCTGACTCCTCTGCTTTCAGCATGCCCCCTTGCCAGCTCCAGAAATCTGGGTGTCAAGACCTTAGTGCCTTGTAGACAGAATTATCTGCAAAATGGAAAATGTTGAATACAGAGCTAACTCAAAAATTCCACCATTTTCCTTAAGTAGGTGAAGTATTTTGATAATTTTCTGAATTATTTCTGTGTCACTAAGTGTGTGACATGTAGATTCATCTATGATGATCCTTTACGTTACATAAGCCTTTGTCCCTGGTCTTTCCAGAGCTTCAGGAAAGACAGATCATGTCTCAGACAGGTTTTCTGGATTCTCCTTGATGAGGACACGCGTGGTATTTTCATTACTGGGACAGTGTTTATGACGTGGGTGTCGTGAGGCTCCCTCAATCTGTCTTGTGTCCTTGGGTGCTGAGGGTTTTATTATTTCTTCCAAGGACTGTGAGCTATGTGCACACATAGTGTGCTGCTATGAGATGTACTGAATGTGATTCTGATTCCAGAAAAGTATGTTTTGGAGGTGATGTGGGCAGACTGTGGGCAGACAACCAAGAATGGTTGTCTATCCCTTTCTGTACATTTCTGAGGCAGTGACATTTTGTCTACGAGAGACCAAAGCTGACTTAAACTGACCGCATGGTCTGTATTATGAGAAGTGGGTGCCCTCACACCAAGTTTTGTTCCCCAGGACCCCTTAGATTTCAGGTCAGAGTCCCTATCCAGATGCTCAAGGGTGATACCCCAGTCTACCCTCCATTTTGCAGATGTCAGCATAAGTCAAATGTGTATTGCTCCAGAGGATAGATCAACTTGTAAATATTTAAGTTGAGGCAGTTTGGACATCATGCAAAAGTAATCCCAACTATCTAAGTGGAGGAGACCTGAGAGGTAGGAGGAGCCTCCAGCTGAGGTTGGATCCTGGTTTGTGGGGTGTAAGATAGGGCTGAGTGTGGCTGGCTGCCCTTGCCTTTCTTCTCCCCACTGGACTAGTTCTCTGAGAGGCCTCCCTCCCTCCCTCCCAGGGATTGATTCAGATATGCAAGTGGAACTACTCCAAACAAGAGAAGGGGAGGGGAGGCTGGTGCAGGGCTCAGCTGTGCTTTATTTTTTCAGGAGCATATGAATATTCATACGTTTTTAAATCATTTAAGTAATTAGTCTAAGTGAGAGTTGGCCCTGTGCAGCGAGTGGAATCTGGAATCAGCTGGTTTTGTTCAGCAATTTCTTGGGCAGTCTATGTGTTAACTCTCAAGCGCCAGAGCACAGGAGGGATCCAAGCCAGAGGAAGCTGCAACACTCATGGGGAGCTGATCCCAGACGTGACCAGGTTGAGGCACCACCACTCCTGTAGTTTCTCCCTCCTGTCAGAAAGCTGTTATCAGCCTTTCTTAGCTAACCAGTGAAGTGGGAGACACCTATTTGCATTTTAATGGTTAGTTCTTTTGGAGAGAGCTGTTTCTTTGGATAATTATCATCATCTCAGAAGAAAATATCTGCCAAGCAATTGAGACCAGGAGCAAAGTTTTTAGGATACCACAGACCTCAGAATCCTACGGCATAAATATCTGAGTCTATATAATGAGGAGGCCCATGTTTCAGAGAACCTCAAATTTATATAAATAAAATGTAGATCACAGCTTCAATATGCAAATTGCCTGCATGGTCAGTATTTCAAGTTTCTGTAACAGGGAGGCTCTAGGTTCTTCATGAAGTAGACGGGTTATGATTTTTGTTGTCTTTTACCAGCCCCCTGCTTCCTGGCAAGAACAGAGAGATGTCTCAGTTTGAATCCCAGAATTGTGGGATCACCAGAATGAAGGGCACATTGGTTGTCTGGGGACCAGGGAGGTGGATACTGCAGTGTGTTCCCATGAAGAGACCTCTTCAAAAAGGAAGAAAAGTATTCAAGAACAGTCGTCATTATTATAACTCTTCTTGATGCCATTTAGACTGTGTTTTAGTTCATCTTGACAGAGCAAGAATTCCTGTGTGACATATTCTGTCAATTTATTATAGGAAAACAAGTTAAGACTATCGGCCTTTTCAAATTTTATTGACAGATAAGTTTTACAGTTTTTAAGGAGACCACAGTAAAAATAAATGGACATGGGCGTGGCAGCAGATTCCGGTTCACAGATTTGTCGGTCTCCATACAGTTTACATTTTGATTTGCCCTCATCACAAACAGATTTTCTGGTGTGGAAAGCTGGACAAAGGCAGCAGGGCTCAGAGAGCTTATTATAGCCATGCTGCAGTGTGCAGTGATTCCTGAGGTCTGTGCTGTGTAACCCAATTAAAACAAAGCAACAAAAATCAGCTATTACAACATAAACTTGCAAGCAGAACTCTGCTAGAAAGTAGGAGAACTTATCTTAGTATTAAATATTCTGCAGGAGCAGAGCCCTTGAGATTTTCACCTAAAGAAGCAGAAACTACTGGCGGTCACATATATTTAGGAAATATAGACATTCCAGCCCAAGAACAAAATTTAAGTTTTAAAAATATTTCTGAAAGTATAAGAGAAATTCTTATCATTATTACTACTATTACCATTATTTTGATTATTCAAACACATAAATTGCATGTTGCTCTGAGAATTTTGTCCAGATACACAGAACCTTACATATATATAACACCAACAGTAGCTTTTCTCCTTTCATAATGAATACTTCATTAAGAAGTAATGAATTGCTGGGCATAGTGGTGCATACCTTTAATCCCAACATTTGGGAGGCAGATATAGGAGGATCACTGTGAGTTTGAGGCCATCCTAAGACTACATAGTGAATTCCAGGTCAGCTAGGGCTACAGTGAAACCCTACCTTGGAAAAAAAAATTAATGAATTTTGGATGAAGAGATAGCTCAGTGCCTGGCAAGCATAAATATCTGAGTTTGAGCACCAGTACCCATGTAATAATGCCAGGTATAGTCACACATATATGTAATTCATTCCTTGGGGAGGTGGTGACACATGGATCCCTGGGATTGCTACTTATCCCAATTGGTGATCTCCAGGCCATTAAGATAATGTTTCAGAGCTATCCTCTGCCCTACACACACACACACACACACACACACACACACACACACACACACACACACACACAAATGAACGTGCATACACAAATTCAAGAAGTAAATACTTAGCAGACTTAACGTTTTTGATTTTCACCACAAGTCACAAGTGACTCTGAACAATGGGCAATCTCCCTGCTGTACTTTACCCTCATGAAGATGCATCATCCTGGGATTTCAAGATTTCTAAACAATAAGGGTAATGAGGCAGGTGGCTTTTTTGGAAATGGACATAGAAGCATTTCTTCCCTCTCCCCCAGGCCCATTCTTGTCCCTCCTGTCTGTGGATACCAGGGCTGACTGCTGTATGCTGTCTTTTTTAAGAGCATACCTGTTCATTGCGCACTTTGGCTAACAGTACCTTCCCTGACTGCTGTTCTTGGATACTGAGAAGAAGATAACCAGCTTTATTAAGTTCTCTACATGGGCCAGCCACTCCAGAAGAATTAGTGTTGCCTAGGAACTGAGGCCTCAGCCAGCCAGCCTGTCTTCTGGGAGCTCAGGATGGCTCATGGGTTAGTAGAAAGCTGGCAGAATCTGCTGGGGTGGAGAGAAGACTGTGTCTTATAAAGTGTGTGGTGAGGGGCTTGGAAGGAGAGGAGCCTGAGCCTATGCAGAAGTTCCCTATTCCCACTGAAAGCCCACAAGAGTGTTGTGGGGCACAGAACAAAATTCCTTTCAAAGCAGTGAATAAGAAAGAAAGAAGTGAATCACCTGGATCCCAAGAACCAAAAACAAAACCAAAAAACTAAACAAACAAACAAAAAAAACACCTTAAAGCCTAGGATAAGCACAAGGTAAGGCTGAGGAAAGAAACCTAGAAAGGCTTTGGGTGTGGCACATTCCTGATGCCCTAGCAGATGGGAGGTGGGGCTTGTACCCTGTGGGACTTGGTGGAAGAGACATGGGGACTGAGAGTTTCCCTAGGCTGTGAAAACATTGGTCAAAATAGAGATGCTTGTCACATGACTGGCACCATTGGTCGAGCACAATATCCACACACAGCTCTGACTCTACCGCCTGTGGGTGAGAAGAGGGAATGGGGTGAAATTCATTTGAAAATTGTTATGACCCTATCAGAACCCAAGGGTTCTGTGGGTCAAAACCACAAGTTCTCTATACAGAATCTCAGATAACACAGGCTCAAGAGTCCCTACTCTAGAATGAAGGACCCCCACCTTAGATTAGCAGAAGAATGCATTATAACCCAGATGGAGACACTTCAAAGGAAGGAAAAGATGAGACAACAGAATAAGCATCAGCAGACATGCATAGCATTGGTTATGTTTTTAATTACTGAGTGCATTTTCAAAGGAAAAAGGAAGCCCAATGTAAAAAAAGCAGCGAGTGCGAAAAAGATCAAACGAGCTAAAGATGAGATGAGTCATTTACCTTGACTGCTGTTTGTATATTATCCAGTGGAATAGATGGGGCTGAAGGGAGAGCCAGAAATTTAAAAAGATACCTGAGGATATTACCTATAACTATGAGGATATTACCTATACCTATGCAGAGAAAACATAAAAAGTGGCATCAAAGAAGAGTTTAGATGCGTGGAAGATGCCTGAAGAAGCATGACCAATTTGTGTTATCATTGTGTTGATGAGGGAGAGGCATTAGTCAAAGAAACAAGGTTGAGAATCTTCCAGAAGTGAAGGTATGTGTTCCTTCTTCTTTGATTTGAAGATTTCTAAGAGTGAAATGAAATAAATGAAACATATTCACACCTCATAAAATGAAGCTGTATAGTATGACTCAAACAGATATTCCTAAATGTAGCCAGGAGAATGCGTAGATAACAGTCCTCATGATGTGGAGATCTCCAGAGAACCCTTTCAGATTGCTACCACGGGGCAGTGACTATGCCTAGAACTTCCAGAGACAGTAAGAGAGTGCCACAAGAGTACCAAGAAACACATATCTGTAATTCAGAATACAAAAGAGGAGAGAGAGAGAGAGAGAGAGAGAGAGAGAGAGAGAGAGAGAGAGAGAGAGAGAGAGGCGAAGTATATGGAAAACACAAAAGACATAGTAGAAATGAGGTTTGATTTGTTGATAAAAAATAATGCTCTAAGAAGCAAGAGCAATCATACACATCAACATAGACTCAGAATATTCAGTGAGGAGTTCACGGAGAAAATGATAAACCCAAACTTATGACATGACTCAGGATCCTGATGGAGGGAGCTGGTCACCAGAATGAAAGCAGGTGAGCCCATGGTTAGCATCCCTGGTGGACACTGTCACCTGCCCACAGTTTGCTCAAGAAACACTTGCCAGATCCAGGAAGTTTAGGTGTATGTTTGTCTCATCCACCTTATTCCACAACTTGAGTGGAATTGTAGCAAATACTTAGCTAACCGCTTGTGCTTTTGTTGGGAACACCTGCGCAGGTTCATTTCCCTCTTGATTTCAGGTGAACACGGATATCGTGGTGGGATCCTGTGGATTCTTTTGGCAGCATAGAATGTATATACCACCTCTGTTCCCCTGGTCACCCCCAGGGCCGGCTGTAAGTCAGATCAGATCATTCCCTTCCTTAAGTTTTGCCAAGGTTCCTTATTGTCCGTACGGTGAATTCCACAGCCAGAGTTGCCATCATCTGACTGCGTTTGCTATTCCAACCCATCTAGCTGCATGTTGAGCCTGTACTCTGGTCACCACATGCCAACTTAATGGCTCCAGGGGCACAGTTGGCACTTTGAAGGCTTTGGTGGTGAAGGGAGTAGAGAGTAGTGAAGAAAGTATGCGTGTGTGTGTGTGTGTGTGTGAATACATGCAGTGCATGTGTTTGTGTATGAGTGTGCTGGTGTGAACATGTGTAATCTTATCTGTGTTATAAAGCAAAGGGGCTTGAGGGATTACAGGAATGGCCTACAACCTCAGCAGAAGTTATGTTTGTACACACAGTAGAGAAAAACAGTATATTTTAAATTGAAAACACAGAAGTCCAGAAACAGACTACAGGGTCAGCGCAAACTCAGATGGGACTTTCTGTGTGGCCCCACTGATGGCGTCACCCACCACCCAGGTACACCCCAGAGGCCTGTATGGTGCCTTGATTTTCGCATCCTTTCTGCTCTCTTCTCTGAGGGAGCATAATGTGTGTTGCACACTGAGCTCTGCGCAGGGGATTTCAACATGTCTTTTCAGCTGTAGACGTCCACAGAGGCCCAGGCCCAGCCCTTCTCACTTCTAGGTGTATTTCTGATTGTTGTGTTCAGCTGGAATACCTGTTCCTGCTGCCAACTGAGGCAACTTTGCAAATGCTACATTTAGAATTGGGTGCAGCCATGGCGATTAAATGTGATCAGATACAGTGAAAGAAAGGATGAATTGCACGTACCATCTGGTGTCTGAGACTGGGACAATTATGCATTTATGCAGAACGATATAAATGCACAAATGAGCCCTGATTTGCAAGTTTCTTTCTTTTTTAAAAAATAATATTCAATACCTGAAATGCAGACATTCAGCTGGCATTAAGACAAATTCCCTCATCCATTTGCTCAGGCATCAATAATATTTCATTTTATGGTCCCTAGGTAATTTAAATGTACACTTATAGAACTATCTATTTTCTTATTGATAAAACTATGTCTATTTGTTGCATTTTGAAGTATGCATGGAATAGATGATGTCATTGAATATTAAAGACCAGCATTAGAGCAACACTTCATAATAAGCTCCCTTACCATACCCAAAACTATGGCCAAGGAGATAAATTCAGTGCAGAACAGTAAATGACATCTGTCATCTGTGTCAAAAATCCAATGACATTTCAGGATATGTACAAACACCCCAAACTCAGCTTGGATTTGACATTCTACTCAATTATCACCCTTGGGAGAAATTCTGTGATCTTCAGCTCACAGAAGTACCAAAAAGTTGGGTGTACCTGAGATACTAAATTATCTCCACTTATGACTCATTTTCCTTTAATTTTCAGCCGGGTTCTTGATGCTTCCCACTGGCAAATATTGTCTTGCTGAGACTTGGCAGGTGCCAGGACTCCTTCAAAGACAAGAAAGCATTTATCTGACTGGGGCCTACAGATTGTTTTAGCTTCCAGCAGTCTTAGGTGGGGCTTTGGTCCTGCCTCCCAGGCATCTGCAGAGCAGACTGCCTTGGTCACTGGTCTGAGACCATCTTGGAGGAGGCCAGAGACTAGGAGAGTGATCCCTGGTGAAACACTATGGCTTCTGGATTTGAGTGACCCCAGGCTTGTAAGCCTCAGCTCGCCCTGTGCACCAGTCCAGTCCCCTGGCCTCTCTCTTCTCTTTCTTTCTCTTTTGCTTTGGTTACTGTTTGCTCCCTTTATCTCTGAGTCTTCAGTTCCCCTGCTTGCATCTGACAAGCATTGAGCAAGTCCTGAGACACCACTAGGTACTAGCAAGAGAAGCTGGAAGTTGTGTCAACCTCAGGGAGCTCAAAGCCTGGATTAGGTACTACAGTGTACATAGAACTTGTTAGAAAGCCATTCAACTTGAAGCAGAAGCAGCTATATGACAGTGTTTTAAGCAGCCAGGTCTGCCCTGTATCCAGTGTGGAATCCTTGCTCCAGGGTTGGTATTTATAAATTTGGGCTAGGTTTTGGGTATCGTTTCTCTTCTCCTATGATAGCAGACCGGAGAAGCCCTCCCCTTGGGGCCTGGGATTGCTATGGATATGTATTGCCTCTGATTGTTCCATCTCATTAACAGTGTTATGAGTGTTGAATGATTGAGGCTTTCAGATCTCTCTCTGTAGGGTGACCTTGGAAGGAGAATTGCCCATTACAGAATTATAGGACTCCTTCCCTAGCCAATCTTGTGATCTAATGACCCAGAACTCAAGCTGTGAGCCTAGAAGTAAGCAAATGGGTGGCGTGGGCTTGCTGATGCTGACACCATGTGTCAGAAACAGGAAGATGGCTGTGGTGTGATGTGAGGGAGGTGCTCACAGAGCCCGGAAGGCAAACTAGATGGATGGACACTTTCCTAAAATCATTTGTCTCCTCTTGATTGGTGCGAGGAGATACATACAAGAAAAACACTGTGCCCTCACCATGTGCAGAGCAGTATTAGGTCACACAGTGTCAGAGTCACCTTCATGTTGTAGGGACAAAGCATCTGACCAAAAGCAGCTGATGAAAGGAAACTATTTTGGTTTGCAGTCTTAAGGGGAAGCTCCATGGTGGCAGGGGTAAGCGGAGGCTGGACTTCACCTCATGCCAATGTCAGATGTATCACACTGGCAATCTAGGGGCTAATAAACCTCAAGGTCCACACCCAACATCTTACCTCCTCCAGCAAGGCTCCGCTTACCAAATTACCACCATATGGGTAACAAGAATTCAGAACACATAAGTTATGGGGAACACCTGATTCAAACCACCACACACAGAAAGAACCTTGGAAGCTATTTAAAATAAATGCCCTGCCCAAGTGATGCAATTAGAAGAAAAGCAAAGCTTGGGCCCTCTTTGGACATATTTCTCTGATAAATTTCTAGAAATATAAAGAAGTGTAAGGGAAAGCTATCAAATATATTATTGATTAGCCTAACTTGATGGAATTAGCAGTGCAAAAACGGGCTTTGCTTTAAACTCATTTCTGATGAGTGTCCTCTGCCTGGACTCTTGCCTCACATCTGAAGCCATTGTCTTCCTGAGAGGAGACACAGGCTCTGCATCTATCGTAAACAGGAGTCATGAGCCAGCAACCCAACTTTACTAGACGAGAAACAGGTTCCCTAACGAGACAACCACTTTGGTCTCATGTTCATGTTTTAGCATCTCTAGTCCTTAACAGCTTGCATCTGCACACCACACGCACGTGTTCACAGTCTGAAACCTTTGCTTTGAGAATTTGAGTTCTTGTTTTTGTTTTGTTTTTGAGACAAGCTCTCCCTATGTATCTCAGGTTGGCCTTGAACACATGATCCTATGGCCTCAACTTCCTGAATATGGGTTTATTTTCTAGGTGTCCTCCCTGGGCATAAATGTGGGGACTGTGATATAATCTATCCTCACTTATGGTTTGGTCAAAGTGTCTTATTATTTTTAGATATGATACAGAGAAAGCCAGCTGAAGTAAAGCTTTAAAAATTTCAACCCTGTAATTAGTGACCCCTTTTTGTTATTCCAGTTCGCATAATGTGCCCACCTCCATGGTGTTGATAGTCATTTCTTTTGGAAGATGAACCACTTACAAAAATTAGTAATCCAATTAAGTCATAAATCCACAGAAGAGAAAATATATGAAAAGGTAAAGAGTACATAAATGAAAAATACCTAGAATGAACTAAAAAGGCTTGGTTTGAATCCAGTCTTCTCTCCATGTTACCTACAGGCCTTGAGCCACTGAATTCCAAGGCCAGCTCTACAGTGCCTGGGCTCCAGGGCAGCTTGAAAACTGCTGATGCTAGGGACTTGGTGGGACCCAGTGATGCGGGTGTTTAATTTTGTTATGAACTTGTTTATTCGCTTGTTGATTATCCACCTTCATTGGTTTATCCCACCAGTCAGGTATTGTGAGAAAACAGAGGCGAACAGGACAGTTCTTAGTCTAAGGAACATCTTAGTGAAAGGAACAACCCGAATGAAGTCACGAATGAGCTATGTTGTGATGCATACTAGCTACTTTCTTTCTGCTGTGAGCACATACCTGGCAAGAACTAACGTGAGGGACAAAGGGTTTATTTCATCTTACAGATCAAGGGGTCTGTTATGATGAGGAAGGCATGGTGGCAGGAGTGTGAAGTGGCTGCTCACATGCCGTCTGCAGTCACGAAGCAGGGAGCCGTGAATGCTGATGCTCAGCTGACTTCCTCATTCTTACCCAGTCTGGCACCGCTGGGATGGTACGTCCACAGTTAGGGTGGGCCTTCCCTCTTCAGTTGACCCAGTCTAGAAACTTCCTCATATACACACGCAGAGGTTTATCTCCTAGGTAATTCTAGAGCCAATCAAATTGACAATATTAACCATTACCTGATATTATCCATCTATTGTTTTAGGATGGTCCCCAGATACAGAGTTGTAGCATCAGAGTGGATTCTAGATGGGATTTCTTTGAGTCATATAAGGAGAACTTTATAGTAGGGAAAGAGTAAAAGATGGAAGGATCCTTTTGTGCTGTATTCTTTTCTTTTTCCTTTCCTTTTCTTTCAACACTTTGTTATTCCTTTAAGACATAGCCTTTAAGACTTTACCTTTGTCTCAGATTTTTTCCTCCTAGATAAAAAGAGTCTACCTCTTTATCTCTACCACTTCTCTCTCTCTCCTCTCTCTCTCTCTCACATACACACACACAGGAGGAGTATTCAGCCATAGAAAAGTTGGGATACTGTCATTGGAAGCAACGTGGATGGATCTGGGGACAGTGTTTCAGGAAAACAATTTAGGCGCAGATAAAAGTACCATGTGCTCTTCCTTGTGTGTGTAATAATAATAATGTATGTATTAGTTGACTTTGCATCAACATGATAAAATACCCAAGATCAAGTTAAAAGAAGGAGGAATTTATTTTGAGCCAGGATTTCAGAAGCCTCAGTCCATGATCACAGACAGGGCTCTGTTGTTTCTGGGCCCATGATGAGAGAGACCATTATGGAAGAAGAGTGAGGTGGAGGAAGGCTGCTTATTTCATAGCTGCCAGGAATCAGTGAGTGTCAGAGAAGGGGCCAGGGACAGATGTATCTTCAATGATAATCCCCCAGTTGACCCACCTCCTCCAATGAGGACCCACCGTCTAGAGTTTCCACTTCCCAATAGCTCATTAAACCATGAATCCTTGAAGGGGTCATCCATCCATGTGATCAAAGCACGCACTGCCTCATCTCATCCCACAGGCCCAGCTCTGAGCACCGCTGCTTCAGGAACCAAGCCCTCCATACATTTCTTACTGATACCACAATCATGTGAAAGCTTAAAAAGAGGCCAAAGAAGTTAAGAGAAAAATGGTACCCACCAGGGTTTGAGTGGAGGAATAGCAGAGTGTGTGTCAGATGGAGGTATTTGCTTGTCGTTGCAAGTCAGTTCTGGGGATCTAGCACACGCTATGGTGACGAGGTTGACAATATAACACTGTATGTGGAATCTGGTGAGTGGGTTGATCTGCTGAGTTTTTATCACACCTGGACATGAAGGTGACGGATGAGGTGGCAGCTCTGTTAATGATCTCAGCTGTGGCCATCATTTCCTTCATGCGCCAGCATCACACTGACCACCCGGAGCATGCTCTGGTTCTGACAATTATACCTGAAATTCTAAAGGAACAGTTGACATATTGCCACACCTGGGACCATGTGTGCTGCCCAGATAACAGGAGTCTATCAGGAATTCCTTCCCTGACTGACACAAGACTCCTGCAGAACCCAACAAAGTAGATGCTATGATGGTTTATATTGATTGTGAACCCAACAGGACATAGAATCACAAATCACATGTAGGGGTTATTAGATAAGATTAGCCTCTGTGCATGTCATGGGGGATTATCTTGATTAGGATAACTGAGGTGGAAAGACCCGCCTTAACTGTGGGTGGTAACATCTTATTGGCTGGGGAGAGATGGCTGAGCACAATGTTCAGTGTTGTCTCTATTTCCCTGCTGAAGTGAGAATGTGACTCAGGCTTCCCACTCTAGCCTGCTACGTCTTCCCTGATATGACAGGCTCTGTCCTCTGGTAAAATAAACTCTTTTGTATCCCCGAGTTGCTTCTGGGTGATGACTTTGTCCTTGAAACGAGAAGGTAACTGATGGAGGTGCCATCAAATCTGTGTCCTGACGTTGTTAGAGACTAGAAAGGAACTCAGAGAATTTCATA